>JASAMW010000649.1:0-22783 GCA_030247985.1 Epsilonema sp. ZAB3_2
CAAAGAAAGTCACACCGTTCTAAAACTGCCACTGATCAAATTCTTCAAAGCTCCGCATACTAGTAAAACTACGTACGCTTCAGTCTGGCCAGTAAGAGTTGACTATGGATTCATGGCGCATTGCGCAAAAAAGATTCACAAATGCGGATGTTTGTCCATGCTTCGTGTACTCCAATTTAGTAGAAGTACATGCAAACCGCGCAGTACGACTTGAGTCCCATAGCCAACTCTTTCTGGCCAGACTATAGTACAACTATGAAAATATCGTCCAGCCACTTTATGCCATTTTTCTTCGCCAACTTTTCAGATTCAGAGCTTCAAGCTAACAATTTCGACATTCTTCTCTTCTCCATCCTTTTTTAGCTCCATCCTCAACGCATCAAACAGCACCATTCTCTTCAACGTCTTCGTTTTGCGTCCACTGATCATGCTACGCAAATCAGCCACAATCTTCCGACCATCTTTACTGTTGATCGCCTCATCCGTGAACTCCGCCGTGCTTTGAAATGTGAATTCTTGCAGCTGTTTCATCTTGAACAGTACTCTGAGCAGGGGAGTCAAGTCAGTCTTCTCTGGATTGCGTACAGGGGCCACAATCAAGCGCTTGATTCTCTTCGCCAACCCGTACCCCTTGAATAGATTCCAGATTTTCGACGGAGAGCAGGGATCGTATCTGAAAATTCCCCGTACAAGGTAGACTGAACACTGAAAAAGTATGTACAAGGTAGCACGGGGAAAAACGGACAGAACGTCTGGACACCCAACGGTTATATTCGAGGGCTTTTTCCAACAGCGCCCGATACGGGGTTTTTTGACCCCTTGTTTGGGGTGTTTTCTGAGGCAATAACCTGATACCTGGTGAAAACTGACGCATAACATCTCAGAAATTGCCAAAAAGTAACCTTTTCAAGGAGATATAATTTTGTTCGTCAGGTAGAAAGTGTAGGAAAAGCTGTCAGATGCACTGTTTTTGCAGCAAATCGCAGTAAAACAGTGTTTTCTTCACGTTTTCTATGCAAAAAGCATTGATTTTTACTGTCGTTTGCGGTTTGTGATAGGGGGTTATAAACGAGGGCAAATGAGCTTAGTGACCGATTATAGTCTGGCCAGTAGGAGTTTGGCATGGTATTTAAGGCGTGTTGTGTAATTTAGCACAGGGTCCCACCACTGATTTTCTCAGGTGCTCACAGATCAACAGTTTTTACTCACTTTACCACTGAAAAATTGGCCAAAACTGAGTAAAATCCACATGGCAGACTCGATAAGCCAAAATCAAAATACAGAATTTCTTTTGGTCAACTAAGTCTACCACATCCAAATATTCTTGGAAACAAAATTTTTTTGTAGCACAAGTGGTAAAGAATCATTTTGGCACTGGCAAAGCATAAAAATTCATGCATTTGAAAGTGGTAAACTTAGTGAACCAAAATAAATTACAAATTTTGATTTTGGTTTATTGAGTCTGCCGTATAGATGTTACTCAGTTTTTGGCCAATTTTCGCAGTGGAAAAGTGAGTTTACCACTTATAAACCTACATAGGAGATTGTTCCAAGTTACAGCGATCGCAAAACGAGATTCTGTAAACAACGCAACACGCCTTAAATGCCATGCCAAACTCCTACTGGCCAGACTATAGGGGGGTATATACGAGGGGGAGGGGGGGGGGGGGGTTATATTCGAGGGGGGTTATAAACGCGGCATTACAGTACGTTGAGTTTCAATAGGCAGGCCATTGGCTACACGTACCTGAGTTCAAGGGTGTCCACGCCAGCTGGAATACAGTGGGCCAGGTTTTCCCATTGCAACAAGGAAGAAGCGCGTTTTAACAGGCTCTCAGGCGCTGGAGAAGAACTACTGCTCTGCACTGTCTGAACCCCCTTGGGAGCAATGCAACTGGAAAGCGCCGCGTACGAAGTTCCATCCACCAGTGTCAATTCCTTCAGTGCCTCCAACTCATCTAATTCCTCATACATTTCTTCCTGATCCCATGGTTGATAGTCATTCAGTTGGCAGATATCCACGTGCAGACACAGCTGCAACTTGCGCACGTTTCGTATCGGAGTCAAGTCCATGACGATTGACGGGACGCAGCGATAGAAACAGCTGTATTCTTCCAATGGCTGATGGGAGGTGTCAATGCGCTCCAAATCGGCACAGACGGGAATAGGAGATTCCATGACCCTCAACACAGGACAATGGTCACCCAGAAAGTACCAGGCGATAGAGACGACATCACTGCCCGTTCCCACTTCTCCATACGGATCGCTGACATGGTGAAAAGGCATCAAAAGCCGGAGTTCCTCCAGTTGAGGCTGCAGCTTCGAGATGAAGCAGTCGACCAACCAAGTGAAGAAGATTCTCGGGCGCATATCAGGGGGAATTTGGTAGAAGAAACCGCGCAGGCAAAGGCGACGCAAACGCTGCAAACAGCCCATCGCTCCCAGTAGGCTGACGAACTCGTCGCTATCCAATGGACCAGTGTACAAGTGGCGCATGTGCTCGTGTGACACCAGATGTCGCCCATCCACCAAGTCGAGACTTTCAAGGCTGCCTCTATGCCGCTGAAGCACCGCACATACCGCATCCTTCCAATCCCATCGCTTTCCAGACAGACAGAGAGAGCGCAGCTTCACATGTTTGGGTAAACTGAAGAGCGCTTCACCATCCAGGGCATCGCAGCTACTCAGCTCCAGCTCCTGCAAGCTGGACAGGTTGGAGAATGCCGACGTCAACTGTTCATCTACCAGCTTGGAAGATTTGAAACGCAGCAAGTCAGCCAGCGTTAAACTGGTCAGCTGACGACCAGAACGAATGAGAAAGCTGGACAAAGGTTCCAAGTTGCCCTGAGCCAAAGATGAAGTGAAGCTTGACTTCCTCATCTCAACTGCATTCAAGCGAACCATCTGCTGGCAGAGAGAAAGGAAGAACTGCTTTCCGTGTTCCTTGTCGAACAACACAGCTTTGTAGGCGTCATCGGTGGCAGCCAATGGAGTGAACTCCAGCCTTGAGATGGTCCGCAGATTTGGACATCGCTGACAGATCCACTGGAGAAGCTTGAGGCATCTTTTCTGCTTCACGTCTTTGTTTCCATCTTCTCCAGTGATCTTCCAGATGTGATTTGGGTGGTTCACCATGGAGAAGCGAGACGCCTTCACCAGCTCTGGAACGTCCAGAGAACGCAGCTGCCTGAACGCTGACACCACTGCAGCCTGACAAGATCTGGAAACCAACTCCATCTTGAACCAGTGCTCCAGGTCCAGATCGCGCAAAATTACGAGCAGGATGTCGACGTTTTGGAACACTTTCTCCATTGGCTCCATCTCTGCTGTTTCCATCCACACCCTGAAACGCTTCACCTTGAACGATGTGCAACAAGCAACACCTAAACATTAGTAGGAATTTGCGAAATGCAGTTGATAAGTACAACGTTCTGGTACAACGCAACAAACAAAGATAAAGCTTTGAGTTGGGCAAATTACCCAGTGAGAAGAAAACATCAAAATCACATTCTTAAACAGTTTATCCAATCGCCCACGTCGCGAATAAAAAACCATCACTTCCGTTACATCCTGTCAGTGGAACGAAATAATCGGCATTCAGAAAACATCATAGATTACTACATCTTCGGATCCCCAACGACTTCGTTGACCGCCATGCGCATTTCCATCACATCCCATACCGCCTCATCATATTCACCACCCATCTCTTTCCACTTTTTGGAACTCATCACTGCCTTCAGATTCTCAGCCACCACATTCAGTACCATCTCCTTGAGGATTTTGAGTTTGTACAGATCAGCCAACTTGATCATTTGAGCACAGTTGGACAGCTCCAACTGCTCGCATAACTTCTCGTGACAGACAGTAACATAGGCCTTGAGACCATAGAGATTCGAAGCATCTGCAACAGAGAAACAAGTGCATCAGGTATGCCCCGAATAGAACAGGTACCCAAGTCAAATACCTAAGTAGGCCTATACCGAGAATATCGCGCAAGTCGAGCTGGTAGAATTCTGGAGAGATGGTGCCAGTGTAGATGTGATGCAAGATCTCTCGGATGGTCAGGCTCTCGTGATTCACAAAAATCTCGTTGTTCTCCATCTCCTTGTAATCTCTCTCGAACATGGTCGAGAAATACGCGTTCGTAGCAAGGACAGCCTGTAATAGCTCAGCCTAACATCAGTGTGGCGTGCCGCGTTCCGTATGGCGATATGGCCCCGAAAAGGGGGGGGGGGAGAAATAGGACCGAACGGGAATCGAACCCGCTACCCTCGGTCACAGCTGTGGACGTTTAGGCACACGACCACGCGCCGGTCCGGGAAGTTTTTGGCTAAACTCGCCTTACATACCTAGAACTGGTTTACGTACACTACTGGCCTCGGACGCTACTGCCATACGTACGCAGTACGTAACATCACTAACAAAACACATACACATGGCACGCCAAGCTTTCCATACTGAACACTGAACATATGGCAAAAAGATCAAGCGCTGACACAACCTTATGGCACAATGAACCATCCTGTCTTTCTGTGTGATGATCTTCAGGTCTAGGAGTTTGCGCGTATCCCCAGCTGGACGAGGAATCAGTGCCTCTTCTTCAGGTCTGCCTTTGCTGACATCTGGATAATCGGCAGAAAGTGATTCAACCATCGTCTGACTCAACAGCGGAAAACCAGGGACTGCAATCGGCAGCTCAAATTCCAGCTCGTCCTGCAAAGAAAGAAGCAAATGAACACGTGAGCGAAGAAAGAATATGTATAAATAAGTAGCTACTTCTAGACAACAGAAAAGCTGTGGTATCCAGAGTTGTACCACACGGCACAGTACCCCGTTTAGTAATCCATGAATACAGAATGGGCCTACAGGCATAAATACCTACAGGCCTAATACGATAGGCTTTTGGTTCATTTTGCATAAATAAAATTTTGGGCTCTCAAACTGATGAGCCCTGGCCCACAATTGTGCTCAATGGATGTCTTTGACTAAAGGGCGAAACAAAATATCATAGGGGTTGCTGCTTTTGCAATTGGTGCCTGTTATTGCATGTTTAGTAGCCTATTATGTTTCTAATATGTAGCTTGAAAATTTTTATAGATACGTATGTGTACTAAGTCTGGCCAACAGGAGTTGGTACTCGGACTCAAGGCGCGTTGCGTATAAAATAGATTCACAAATGCGCGTTTCTGTCCACGCTTCGTGTACTCCTATTTAGCAGAAGTATACATGCAAACTACGCAGGACGACTTGAGTCCAAGTGCCAACTCCTACTGGCCAGACTACACCTCTGCGCGAAGTAGCTTCCTCCAATCGAACAACTGTTCATCAAGGTAGAATTGAACCCCAAAGTGAATGAAGCCATCACCGCTGATCAGATTGCATTTCGTGTAGTCGATTTCCTTCTTTGCAAAGTCTCCCAAGCCAAGCATAGAATACTCGCTGCTGGCCATATCCAAGTCGAAGTGATAAGGACTTTTGTTACAAACCCCACCTTTCACCATGATGAACACGCGTCCAACAATGTGCGTATTCCACGTCGGTACTGTGCACATACTGTCACACCGATTCAAGTGAATACCCAAGGTATCCTTGTAACTCCTGCCTGTGCTTTTCATTCCGTTAGGATACACATCCAATGTCCATTCATAGCCAATACACTGGTGGACGGTCTTGAACATGGGACTACTGATTTTCTCATTGAATTCTTTGCCATTCAACTTGCTCGGGTCACAACGCCAAATGAACTGGAACAGCGGCATGGAGAAAATGGATTCCTTTGCGTGAAACCTGAGCTGAAACTACAGCATAATACAGCAGATATTGCATACAAACTGGTGACAACACAACACAACTTTTCTCAATATTGGGCTTAACTGTACCCATCACCCCGACAAAAAATTCTACCAGCATATTCATCACTGCAAACAGTTTTACCATTCAAATTCAATGGGCTCAATGAGTTCAAAACATTGCGCGCGGTGTACCTACTAAATACAGAGTTACCGTAGATCAATCAAATGGCATTCTCAGTTCAACCTGCAACTTTTTCACAGTTTCGAACTTGTAACTTCGATATTCTCATTCCGTACCGCTCTACTTGACGTATGTACGATGCACATGCACACACAATACACATATGACCAAAAATAGTTTCGACATGACATGAAATATTTTCGCCCAACGACTGCCTACTAAATGCCAGACAGACAATGGCGCATCGACATCAAAGATCAAATGTCCAACCAACCTTCTGCGAGGGCGCAGGCTTAGCTCTTCCTTGCTAGTCACTTCCACCACATCATCTCTTCCCATGTTTCCCATCTTCATTCTGAGCGCATCGAACACCACCACCTTCCTCAACGCCATCTTCTTTCCAATGTCCACAATCTTCTTCAGATCTGCCAGCAGCTTTTCCGATTCCTCCGCCGCTTCTTCGCTGAATTCGGCATCGCTCTTGAAGTACAGAACTTGCAGATTCTTCATCCTTGGCATGACAGACACCAAACTAGCCAGCAGCGTCTTCTCAGGCGACAAAACAGGCACCAGGCGTAACACTCGAATGGAGTCGCATTTGGTTCGAGCGTGGAAGAAATTCATGACGGCATTGAATGAATACGCTGGATCATACCTGTAAGCAGGAGTAGTGTAAGTAAAGGAAACGCTTCGCCACTTGCCCGCTCAAGCTCCCAGAAAAGTCGTACACACCGGGTCGTTGTGGACAGCTATGTAGAAAAAACCAACGAGTGTCTGTCTATCCGTCGCGTACGCGGCGCATAGACACCCTTTGGTTTTTCCAAGCTTTCCACACCACATCCACCCGGCGGAGGTGTATGACTTTTCTGGGAGCGTGATGGATCTCAATCCCCATCAACTTCATACGTACTGTACGTACAGTGATGGTAGTGTACCGTTATTGTACTGTGTGCATAGTAAGGGTATGTGTGTGTAAGGGCACCTGAACGCGATAAAGCCGGTAAGAAAAGGGAAAGCTTACTTCATCGAAAGCGTCGTTATGCCAGGAGGCATCAAGGTTCCAGTGCGCTTCCAAATTCGAGAAAGATCCTCCCAGACACCAGGCATATTCCCAGTGTTCGCAAGTGCTGATTCCTTGCAATTTGGCAGTGTTCCTCTGATCACACCGTCGACTGTATCACTCTCTAGCAATGTCAGAGATTCCAGGCCAGTCAGCTGAGGCAACTGCTCCAAAAATTCCTCCCGCTTCGTCATGCAGCATTCCAGCCGTTTTAGACCAGGAAAAACGCGCGGAAGCAACACTGAACCCTTGAGTAAGTGAAGGTCGAAATCTTTCGCACTCACCTCTTCAATACCGGAAAATCTGACGCAGGTTTGCGGTAAATAATTTGGATATTCAAATATGGCGTTGATACTATCCGTATCCAGCAGGCTCAACGTGGGGCACTGACGTAACAGAACGAAGACAAAATAAGGTAGCAACCAAGGGTCCCATTGCAATGCCACATTCCCTTCTTTCAAAGCCACACGCCTTTCTTCAGTAGTGGTACGATTTTTTGGAGTCGGAAAGGAGCAGCGAAGCTCCTCCAATCTGCAAAACTGTGCTGCCCACCTGTTGAAAGTCTGCAAAAGATTCTGAGGGCCAACCATCGCCGAAAATACACCACAGTGCAGGCCTTGCAAATGCAGGCGTTTCAACTTCTGCCCCACACGCGGAAGAAAGATCATCAGATGCATAATTCCCTGGCTTTCGTCCTCTGCATGCTGAACAATGGTGTCGCAACCATGGCGAACAATACGAACGTTGGTGTCCTCCAGTGCCAGTTCTTCCAATCTGCAGCCACTGGGGTTGGAGCCACATTTCTCGAGAAAGGCGCCGACTTTGGCCCAATCCCACTTGGAGCCAGAGAGATGGAGAGTGCGCAGACGGGCTGAGCTGGGAAGAGACAGAAGCACGTCGCCATTCAACGCAGAGACCCCGCTCAACCCGAGTTGCTCCAAGTTGACCAGGGCAGAGAAAGCTGCACCTACAAATATACAAATTATGCTTGGTTCAATTGTTTGTGGGATGCACAATGATGAATCGAAGCTCTCGAGTCTTGAGGTAAAAAGCAGATACGTACATACATAGAAGCTGGCGCTAGAAATTTTGTTCTGGCATTTTGCTGAATGGATAGCGAATCTTTACACACCGTACCTATAGCGCTATCGACAAAAGCTGACGCTTTGAAAGCGAAGATATCGGCAAGGATCAAGCTCGTCAGTCTTTCGCCAGCTTCCAAGAGAAAAGACGAGATCGGTTCCAATTTTCCATTCGCCAAGAATGACGTAAACGGCGTCTGCTTCAAGTCCAATGCTGCTAATTTGGGAAAACCATGCTGTAACAATGAGCAGACCAATTGTCCACTATTCTTGGCCATCAAGACATTCTTGAAACGTCCCCTGCCTTCTGCCACTGGAGTGAACTGCAGGCTGGAGATGGAGCGTAGATTGGGACATCGCCGACTAATCCATTGGAGCAGCTCGAGACCTCTCCTCTGCTTCAAGTCCTTGCTTCCATCTTCTCCAGTGATCTTCCAGAGGTGGTTAGGATGGTTCACCATAGAAAAGCGAGATGCCTTCACCAGCTCCGGTACATCCAGTGATCGAAGCTGTCTGAACTTGACAATTACAGCTTCACGACAGGAGTGCGAAACCAGCTCCATCCTAAACCAATCTTCCATTTCCAGATGCTTCAAGACGGAGAGAAGGATGTCGACATTATTGAAGACTTTGAGCTTGGGAGGTTCTTCAACTCCATGCCTTCTTCTTCTCAAAAGCTGCTGCTTGCACTTGATGATGACAGCTTCTCGACAGCTGCGAGATACGAGTTCCACGTTGCTCCAATCTTCCTTCTTCAAGCTTCCGAGCAGGTGTAAAATAATGCCAGTGTTTCGAAACACCTTTTCTTGAGGAGAGCAAGCTGTTGTCGTCATTGCCGTCTGTGTCTGGAAGAAATTCAACATGTGAATATCTAAAGCTACCAAAATTAGCACTCAGCAGAGTAGAAAGGAAAAGAAGCGCACAGGGTAAGGTGCAACTGCAATGGTAAAGCAAGGGACGCAAGAAATCAAGCAAGCACCCATTTCACCACAATCAAAACAATTGAAGCAGGGAAAGATAGGCTACAACCAAATAATTTATCATCACCCAACCAAGGTATAATACAAGGTCATGCCAGAAACTAACCAATTGCCCCATCAATGTCCGAAAGATGTTTGTTTCTTCGACTACCTCTAGTCAAGCTGAACCAACAGCTCGTATTCAGCAGTCATTTGAACTACCGTATTTTTGGGTGTATAGCCCCATGGGGGTATACAACAATTGAGAGGTCCAATGGGGGGGGGGGGGGGGGGGGGGGGGTTATACACTAGGGGGGATATACAATGGGTGGGGATATACATAGGACAAAATTTATGTTTATGAGAGATGTGTAGAGGCTTGTTTTTGAGGTCAAAAGTATGTGTTTTAGGGCATAATCGCGGTTTAAACAGGGTTATTCTTGTACAAGGCATGCTCAGCTAAGCCTACAGGCATAGCAGCAAGGTGTAGGAGTAGCTATAGCTAGTATAGGACCAGCTACATATAGTAGAACTAGAATTGCTGGGACCCATGCATTATTTATCTCCGGTTCTAGCGACCGTAGAGCAAAGCGGTTAAAAATCTCTCGATAACTTTAGCTCGCCTGGAAAATAAAAAAAACCGCATGCGTCTATGTGCCCTCTGTGTCGAGAAATCGCCAAATTCCTTAAGTACTACAAATGTACTAAAAAGGTACGCTTTTTTCGATTATTCAGCATAACTGAACAAGCCGCAAAAACTTTTTCATTAAAAGTAGCCTATCCTATGTAAAATTTGATGCAGATTTCAAAAATAGTATCGGAGTTTCAAAAAAATTTAACTCCTAGTATATAATTTTGCAAAATTTGTATATTTTTGACAATTTTTGGGTAGGGGTTAAATTTTTTGGATCAACAATACTATTTTTGAAATCTACACCATATTTTACATAGGATACTATCCTACTACTATCATTAAAAGTACTATCTATCTATCATTAAAATTATACTATCATTAAATATATCTATACTATCATTAAAAGTAGCCTATTAGGCTACTTTTAATGAAAAAGTATTTGCGGCTTGTTCAGTTATGTTGAATAATCGAAAAAAAGTGTACATTTGTAGTACTTAACCGATACTCCATATGCCTGCCTACTCCATTCATTTATGCGCATGCATGCGCATGGAAAAAAGGAGCTCCAGTACCTAAGATGCGCATTCATGCGCATTTATGAGGAACTGTGCGCATAAAAGTCGACCGCCACTTCAAAAATGCGCATGCATGCGCATCTATGTACTGGAACTCCTTTTTTTTCGTGCGCATGCATGCGCATAAATGAATGGAGTAGGCAGGCATATGGAGTATCGGTTAAGGAATTTGGCGATTTCTCGACACAGAGGGCACGTAGACGCATGCGGTTTTTTTTATTTTCGAGGCGAGCCAAAGTTATCGAGAGATTTTTAACCGCTTTGCTCTACGGTCGCTAGAACCGGAGAGAAATAATGCATGGGTCCCAGCAATTCTAGTTCTACCGTACTATAGGTAGGTCAGGTACCTTACAGTACATGGGGGGTTATACCCCAGGGGGGATATACAAAGGACAAAGTATATGTTTTGCCAATGGGGGTTATACACTAGGGGGGATACAAAAGGGGGGATATACACCCAAAAATACGGTACTATTTCGTACACATGGCACATCACATCCGAATACAAGAACATAGGTAGGTACAACGCAACTGACTACCATATCCACTACACAATACACGCCTTCGCTTAGTAACCAGCAATCCAGCCAAACCCTCAATCTTTCCCATCTGCACCCATCGACGACAGAGAACCATCCACTCTGCTATTCATTCTTCTAGATGCCAGCCCACAATCCTTCTCGGTTCTTGTTCCATATTCACTTTTGTTCTTCTAATAAGTTGATCGCCATTTTCTTTTCACTGCTTCTTCTCTCCACCTCCTCCTCCTTCTCCCTGTTGCGATGGATTTCCATCATCTTGCGGCGGTTGCTTCTTTTGTCTATGTCCTCGACAATGCGGCGTCTCTTCCTCATCGTCGCTTTCGTCGTCCGATTCCGAGGAATCATTCCACGCTTTCTTCTTCTGATAAACGCAGCAGCACTTCGACGTCTTGCGGTTCAGCCCTTCGTTGTCCACCACCTCCGCTGACCATCGGACGCCGGGAGGGGTGGGATCCGTACCCGAAGGAGTGGAGGCCGTGTCCGTGGATTCGCCCCGCAAACGCAGCACTTCGCCACTCGGCGACGGAGGCGCCGCCTCCGCTTCCTACAAAACACCGCATATAAAGGTTATGGTCAGGTCAAATCGGGCAACAGAGCAGGAATAAATTGAATAGTGGGTACAATACAAGTGGAAGACTTTTTTGCGTTGCACGAACGTTTTCATGCAATTTTTGCATATATTGCGCGTAAAAAAAGCCGTTCACGCCTTTCTCTCAGGTGACCTACTGTGTGGCGCTAAATACGAATGGAAACAGTTGCTACATAGTACACATCTACCATTCGTATCTTTACCCAATCTTTATGCCTCTACTAATTGACGCAATGATCATACTGCGTAGAGAAGGCTTCATCAAGATTGCATAAAGACAATACAGCACGACCAATATGTACCTGCGTCCTCACAACAGCCGATGAGCCCGACGTTTCCGTTGTCATATCAGAAAATGCAGGCAAGCTTTTAGCCTGAAAATAATAAGCATACAGTATTTTTCAATAATATTTGGACACCTGATTCAACATTTCCACTTCTCTCTTCCCCATGGGCACAAGAAACCATCTACAAAATCCATTGAGTCGTTTGTGCGGTGTCCAGAGCCATACAAAGTCGACATCACTACACGCTAGAAAGACTTGCAATTTTTTTGATTCGACTATCCGAAAACATAGCACGCATGGCAATCGTGCGACTTTTCAGCATATTTCCACTTTGATTGACTTTTCCAGCTATGAACGATCGATTTGGATTTATGGGCTAGGGAGTAGGGAGCGATTATGATCGAATGGTGATTTCGAGCTTCCCAAAGTTTTGATTTTAACAAAATAATAAAAATGTCCCAACGTCTTGAAATAATAACCATGCAGTACGTAGTATGTTATGTAGCCTAGTGTACATACGTGTACGTAAGTATGTACTGTTGTAGGTACTCAACGCACACATACACAGCAAATTCGCCACAGCACATCAGCCTCATTATTACCAAAAATGTACCTACTGTACCTACCATCTACAGTACATACCTTTATTCCTCCAGAGCCACACATTATTCTTCTCCGGATCTATGGCGTGATGCTTCGTGGCGCCGGCGGGCGGATGCGGACGCAGGGAGTAACCCGTCCAGAGCTTGGGCGGCGTCAACCCGCGAGTTTGATGTTTCATCTCGCTCATGATAGGATGCTGATGAAAACTCCTTCCCCCAGTGGGAGACGTGGGAGTGGTGGCTGGATGGAGATGCCTGGCAATTTCCCCTCCATCCCCCGATGCCCCTGATGCTAGGGTGAGGAATGATTCGGGTTCCACCAGACCCATCTCGTGGTTGAGGCGCATGGCGGGGAGAGTGGCGCTCTTCTTGATCAGCTCCGCTTGCGTCGGACTCGGCAGGTGCGAAACGCGCGGGCGGACGGACGGAGACAGATTCACCGGCATCTGCACACCACATGTACGTACGCACATAGTCGAGAAGGAAAATTTGCCAGATGTGCAAGCAAGGAATCGAACCCTGGACCTCTCGCGTTCCAGGCGAGCGCCTTCACCACTTGACAACAGTACGTTCGAAAAGTATGGTGGTAGCGCCGGGCAATTCGGGCCAGGGACAAGTCAGGTCACCCCTGTTTCACCACCTACTGGCATCTGCACGTAGCACATAGTACAATACGTACGTACGTACTCGTAGAGTATGGTAGCGCGGAGTAATTCGGGTCAAGGGGAGAGTTGGGTCACCCCTTCGCTAAAGTACTATCTTCGTTTTAGCAGAGGCACGACACAGACAAGTGAAAGTGCGAGGCTCAATTTGCTGTCAGCACAGCCAGCCAGCACAGCACAGCTTTTGCCGTCTTTTCAGTCTACCCAACAGGAGATACCGTACATAGGACAGAGTGGCCCGAATTACCCCGCACACTTGAAAGTAAAAGTAACGAAGGATCAACTGGGTCGGCCAGCTGCACTAGATTGGGTTGCGTACAGTACAACTCTACTAACTGTTTTGGTCACAAACTATTGCTACTGAGAAACGCTTTGTTCCCGATTTTACTCCATAGAATTACCTCACAGCACCCTACACCTCACGAGCCATGGCTACTCACACAAACTTGGGTGCCCCATTTTACCAACCTACACCCTTCTAGTTTCGAATTTACCCCACAGCACCCCACACGTCTGGCACTCACCTGTACAGTGGAATAGGTTTTGGGTTCCGGGGTCGCGATCACCGTGCAGCTATCGTCTAACGCCACCCCCTCCACCGATCCGAACGCCTCCACCCATCGCGTCAGCTCCTCATTGGTCGGAAAGGACAGACGAACGGCGCCACCTAGCGGCGAGCCCGTCAACTCCAGGACGAACGCGGGATCTTCTGCAGCAGGTGGAGGCGAGGGAGAAGGTTTGGAAGGACGCTGCTCCACCACTGCTGCTGCTTCTGGCGGCTTGCGTACGCGCAGGCCTTGCACTGAGATATGTTCCTACAGACAAACAAAACACGGGCATGTGATTTTTATTTGTCATTGATTTTATTGGAGTAAGCTTGTGGCTATATCCTGCGCTGTCCTTCAGTATTGAAGATAATTTTGGCAGGTCAAGAGAAAATCCATTCAGTACTGAAGGGCAGCGCACAATATTGTACAGCACATAGAAGAGGAAACTTTGCATTTTTGCATAGTACCACATAATCAGCCACCCTTTACTTTACAGTAGGTTGGCCTAAGTTAACACATACCGCACCAAGCCGTCATTGCTGTCAACAAGTGGTCCAACGGTTGTCGGTATGTTGTCCGTTCGTGGATAACAAATAGATAGGGGTTCTCGGTTTGTTGACGAAATGACAACAAAGTGACAATCCCCATATATTTGTTGTAATCAAAGCGACAACAGTAAAGGGCAAAGGCTACAACAATGACGCCACTATTTCTGCCCCAAATTACCCCCCCCCCCCTTCCCTGTCTTGCTGGCTAACCTTCAAAACGTATGTACTGAGTTTGTCCGCCACACTGAGCATCAGCAGATAGGTGGGAAAGAGCACCAGGGACAAATCCTCCCCCTCCTTGTTTCCGTCTCCGGCGTCAGGGGTCGCCGCTGTCGTCGATGACGTCACTCTGGCGCATCCTACACATATGACGTCACCCAGCTTCTCCGCTTCGCCCTGCGTCCAGTTTTCGATCAGACCCGACAGCAGTTCCAGCTGCATCTCGCGCTGTTTTCTCACTTTCTCACAGAAATTCTAGAGAGAGAAAAGAAGTCGTGTATTTTGGATGGAGAGTCATGCCTCGTTCACAACGATCGCTGAACGCGGACGTTGACGCTAACGTCGACGTCACGCAGATATTAGCGTTCGACGCAGAAGAGAAAGCCAAACAAATCTCTATTTTACTCCCATAATATCTCCTATAATAACACCGACATGTTTGGTACGTACGTACGTATTTCGATAAGTTTGCGTCGATGTTCGCTATTAAAATTATCTGCGATCGCTAATATCTGCGTCGAACGCTAACGCTAATATCTGCATTGTCGGCGTTCATCGTCTGTTGTGAACAAAGCATCAGCTCATGGCAAAAAGCTACATTGTCCATAGCTTGGGCAATAGACCTGGTCCTAACTGTGGACGTCTGCGCCTTCAGTACTAGTAGGTAGGTCCTCGTCCGGCATAAAATACAGTAGAATTACGAGTTTATTTGCACCAAAAAAACTCATAATTGTATTTTTCGCCGGACCAGGACCTGTACTGAAGGCGACCACACCACAGTTCATTGAATTGCATGCTCGAAAATGAGACGCTTACAGCTAAATCTCTGTAAACAGACGCCGCTCTTTGTGCGTTTCCCCTGTCTGGATGGGACTCCTGCAATACAAAACGAGAATTCTCTAAGTTGAGCAATGCACTGACACGTCAACATGTGAACGAACAGTAGGACGCATGCCTCCATATTTCTTTCCAGTTCCTGTAGCGTCGTCGGGTACTTATCCAAGTGTCGGAATGGTTTGCTCAAGCCCGCAATCAGGTATTTCATGCTACTGTTCCGCGATTGAACAAATTTCTCCAGTGCAGATCTATAAGAACAGTACGCAAGGTTGCACACAACACAGTGCAGCGCAAAGTATGCGCATACACTGTATGCATACATAACAGCGAAGGTTGCGATGTTGCGAATATAATTTGGGGTATGGGGGTAAATCCGGCCACCTAAGTTTCAGGGCGGCATATCTCAGCAAGCAATAAACCGATAGAGACAAATGGGATATCAATCGATTCCTTGAAGTCTTCTCTTTCAAATGAGCTATTTGGTTCATCATTTGATGAATCAGCAAGTTCAAAGGAGTTTAGGTGGCCGGGTTTACCCCGCAGTACCCTATAGACAGTATTTGCGAACAGAATTACCTTCGAGTTTTGATCACGCCAGCCGCTAGCGGGTGATTTTCACAGTAGATTTTTAGAAGGGTCTTGAAAGTGCCAGCCATTTTCATGAATTCACTGCCCACAGCCTGTTCTGAGCTCGGTTTGCTATAACACAAAAGAAAAAAACAAGCATTCACATGCTATGCATTACCGCACAAACTGTAGAGTGACTACATACAAAGGAAAAATGTCCTTCTTTCTCACTTCAAATTTCTCTCCAAATTTTGAAGAAAGACTAACTGATGCTGAATTATCTGTTCCAAATTTCCAACCAGGGTAGCGTACTCATCTTTCCTCAGCCTGAACAACGAGAAAAGTAACTGCAAATAATCATATTGTAGGCCTACACTGTACTTTGAACATAATGCCGTTTAAAACACATACCGCGACCTGGCGTCATTGTTGGCAACAATGGACGAATAAATAGATGGGTGTTATTGGACAAAAACCGACAAGACCCACGAATTAATAAACGGACAACAAACCGGTAACAGCTGACAGATTTGTTGCCAACAATGCCAGGTCGCGGTATGTGTTAAAAAATTGCACAGCGCGACAGGATACAGCTAAAAGTGGCCGTCCTAAATTATCCCAAGAAATTATCCCACAATTTCCACCAAGAATGCAAAATAGATTTCGCTTTATCGAATTTTCAAGCTATTCTTCACTTAGATTTCTCGCTTTATCACACTCGCGTATGCATTCTTGCTTGCTTACTCTGTCGTAGATTCCTCCAGATGTTTCAACAGTTCGTGATAGAGCGCTTCTAGCTCTTGTACGTGCAGTTTCTCCGCTGCATACAAATCCTTGAGCACCATATTACGGTACACAGTCTTGTTGGACTGCGAGGCAGCCAGAGAGAGGTCAGCATTCTTCAAACCCGCTGGACTTTTCGTACGTACCCGCAGATGACGTTCTAGGAAAACAAAGCACATACGTGTAAGCATAAAAACTCCTCTATGGTCTGGCTAGAGAAAGAGTTCGCTATGGAACTCGAGTCGTCTTGCGTAGTTTGCACTGCACGCGGTGCAGTATAATGCAGGAGTAGACACGTACAGTATATACATACCTCCCTCCTTCAGTTCAGTGACGTAATTTTTCGGGAACCAACCCGTTTTTCCGTTCAACGTCCCTTCCCACCATCCACCGTCCAATTTCTGCGTTATCGTTATCACATCATGCTTACCAAAACACAGCTGCAAAACACAAAGAGGCAGCAGCAATCAATTCACCTTCGTTGAGGTCTCAATTCTGGAAGGGTCAACGGCGAATATTCCAAGCAGTATAGAACTACTGGCGGCTCAAAAATAAGAAAATGTGGGTACAGCAGGTGCCGAATGCCACCTCAAAACATTCTTATCCACCTTTAACCCATCAAAGAGATCAGCAGTTTGGTGTGTTCGCGTCTCGAAGCGAACGAAGACGAACCGTAGTACGGTACGCGTTGCGTTGAGTCGTCTTCATTTTTACTACGTACGTAACGTACCGCAATACGGTGCGTCTTCCTTTTCTTCCAGACGCGAACACACAAAACTGCTGATCGCTTCGATGGGTCAAAGGAGGATTCGAACCTCAACCGGGCCTATTCCGATGCAGACACATAGGGTACGCATACCTCATCGTTATTCTTGCCCGCGAAGGAATATTTTGCTCGAACGTAGAGGACAGGCGGGGGAGAAGCAGTGCCGTTGTTCATCGCGTCCGCAAGAAGGTCGCTTCGGCTTCTCTTTGCTTGCTTGAATCTAAACGAAGAGAGTGAGGAGAGAGAGAGAGAAGACGTCTAACCCATGTCCCAACGTAAGCATGGTCACTTTCACGTACTCCTATGCAAAAAATTTATTAGGAGTACGTGACGTGAGCGCGGCCGTTTTGAATACGTGGTGAGGGTCCACACGACACACACACACACGACAAAGACGTGAGTGAGTACGTAAGGAAGAACTGGAGGAAGAAGGAATTCGTTTTGACGTTTAGTTTGACCCGACGGATCAGTGGTGAAAGCTAGCGGTTTTATCATGTCCTCCGATAAGGACTCAGTTTGCAGTTACTGTTCGAAGCTTTTCTCATCCAAGCGATCGTTATGGAACCATAAGAGCAGGAGTCACAAGGAGGAACTGGACGAGGAGCGATGCGCAGCTGATGCGGTGAAGAAATATTCATGCGAATTCTGCCAGAACCAATTTTCTTCGCGTCAAACTTTGTGCACCCACAGGGCGAAGTTTCATCGGAGGGAGAGAGAAGAAGCGAGAGCGGAGCACTCACATATCAAGTGTTTGGAGGAGGGATGCAGTTATGGAGGACATCAGATTGCTGATTTGAGGAACCATCTGACTGCTGAGCATGGCAAGGCGTTCACTGTGGTTATACGGGAATTCGACTCGGTTTCTGGTAGGTCCATCTCTTATTTCTTGTACGTTTCTGATCTCTTCATACGTACGTACGTACATGGTACTGTGAGCTGAGCTGAATGAACTGTTTGCAGAGTTCATGCACTGGAAGAATGAGGTGGAGAAGAAGCTATGGGTGACGTTCGCCGAGAATTATGGACTCAGAGAAACTGATTCGAAGCAGCATCGCTATTTTCTGTGCACCAGAAGCACTGCGAATGCCCCACAGAGAGCTAGGAGCCAGAAGATGGACACGCATTGTACTGCGACGATCAAGTAAGCAGAAATGCCAGTGTCGTGTTGCATGTGCAGTACATGGGACGTATACATACGTAATACACACAAATCTGCTTTATTTTAGGCTAACACTGGACAAAGAAAATCGAGAAGGTCAGTGTAGTGCGGAGATCTGTTTGAATCATTACGGGCATCAAATTGACCGTCAGCACCTGTCTCTTCTGCGTATGCCGGCGCTAGAGCGGGGGAACTTTATTGGCAAACTGCAGAGTGGAGTCCCAGTGCAGCGCGTGTTTGACGATCTAGTGGCACAGTTGCGAGTGGAGGACAGGAGAGCACAGCTTCAAGGCGATGATTCTGACGTGGAGGAGAACTTCGACAACTTGAATCCAGACAGGCCGGAGTTGCTGAGCAATGAGATGAAATATACTCTCCTGCACGCTGTGAAGCTGTCCGTTCTTCGAAAACTAGGAACAAGGGTAGGGGCCACTGAAAGGAGGGACGTGAATGACGTGATCAGCGTTGAGAAGATTCTGGAGGAGGAGGACGTGTTCAGCCCTGGGGTCGTGCTGTTCTACAAGAAACAAGATGATGAACCGACGCCAGAGTGTACTACTGAGCTGAAAAAGGAAGACATTGTGCTCATCTTACAAACGCCATTTCAGCGGAAGATGTTGCTGCTTCATGCTCCGAATAGAGTGGTGTGTATCGACAGCACCCACTGTACGAACAGATACAAGTTCTACGTGTTCACGATTGTGGTGCGTGATCAGTACGGCAAGGGAATTCCTGTTGCCCACATGATAACGAACAGGGAAGAGAGCCACACCATCGTGAAGCTGTTCTTTTCTCATCTGGCTCTGGCTCTGGGCGATAAGGTTCAGCAACTGACTCCCAGTTGGCTGGTGAGCGATGATAAGAAGCTGTTCTTCAACGCGTGGCAAGAGATCTTCCCGCATTCTTCTGCCAGATGGCTGCTCTGTCTCTGGCATGTGAAGCAGTCTTGGCTCAGGAATCTCACCAAAATAACCCACGCTCAGCTTCGGGTAACTTGAGTATGTATACAGTAACGTATCAGTAGTACTATTACTTTTACCTACTAATGCAGGTGTGTATATATGTATGTAGCTAGTATGTGAATGTACGGTCATTACGTACATGTACATGCTGTACATACATACTACGTAATACGTAGCATTTATGTAGCATAAAGATGGGTCGTGTAATGTGTATGTATAGTAGTACTACAGAGTGTCTCAAAATAAACCGAACACTTTTCCGTGCATTTAACTCTGGAACCACACGTTAGATTTTTATGCGGTTTCTTGTATTTAGTAGCAAAGGCTTCAACTTAGGTGTGTACAAAATTTCAGCTACTTGGTCTGCGTACTTCAGAAATTACGACCGTTTGAATCCCGAAGCTCAAAATCGACGTTTTTTCTTCAGTATGAAGAAAAATTACGGTCTTATTTCTCAAGATACCTTGTTCCATGCGTTTGCTATGCTACCACTGGGGATAATGCATGAGATACACATTTCCTAGCATTTTGGGACATCTTTTCTCATTACGAGACTAATTTTATTTTGGACTATGCACAGGAGGCCCTTAAATCCTCCACTACCAGTTCGAAAAACACTCGTTTTTGACCGCCGGAGAAAGGATGTGTTTGAGCAGCTTTCACTGGGCCTATGAAGCTAAAATTTTGTACACGTCTAAGTTGAAGCCTTGGCTACTAAACACAAAAAACCGCATGAAAATCTAACGTGTGGTTCCAGAGTTATATGCGCGGAAAAGTGTTCGGTTTATTATGAGACACCCTGTATATTTTACAGCGAGAAACAATGAAGAGGCTGCACGCCGTCTGCAGGGTATTTGACGCTGATGCTTTCGAGCACGTCTTTCAACAGCTGGTCGACTTTCTCAAGGAATCGGAAGAAACGGAGCGATATGGCGGTTATCTGGAAGAATACTACTTGCCGCGCATGTCGGAATTCGCCCCCAGTCACAGAAAGGGCTCTTTTCAGAATACGAACATGTACTTGGAGGCATGGCACAAGCTGCTGAAATACTATGGACTTTCCCGAAAATCAGGTAAATGCCACAAAACATGTTATTTTTAGTAATGCAAATCGGTAGAGGTACTGTAAAGCTAGAAATTTTCGGACGAGCTTAAATTTCGGAAGCAGGGGGGGGGGGGGAGGGTAACTGGTTTCAGACAATCTAATTTTCGGACACAAGGCTCTGGCTGTCGTGCTTTATATGTCGGGTGTTCCTGGCATAGTACATTACATACAGTACATACGAACTGTACGTAAGTACCATGTACTTACTGTACCATAGTAGTACGTACGTACAGTATGCACATTTAGTTATTCATTGATCTCTATGCATGCATGCATTTCTCTATGGCGCTTCTATTTTGATCAGGATGCCGTTTGGATGAGCTGGTGGCTGCATTGTTCAGAATGGCGAGGAACAGGAAACACGTCTACCAGCTTGAGTGCGTCACTGGTCAAGCAGAAGGCGGGAGGCGTCCAGAATTTTCTCGGCATCATGCCAGCGCTGCAGAGAAAGCCGCTGATTTGGCCAGTCTGGTCGTCAAGGAAGACAGTGAAGACTTGGAGACGCAGGAGGGAGAGGAGTACTATCGAGTTCGTTCGTTCCAAAACGAGGACAAAACCTACGTTGTGGTGTTCGTTCCAGAACATGCTCGTCCTTGTGGAGGTGATGTGGAATGTGGCGAACGATGTGGGAAGTGCCCTGGCTGTGTGCACACTTTCGTATGCGAGTGTGATGCGTATCTTTCGAAGAACTACGGCTCTTGCAAGCACACCCACCTGGTGGGCTTGTATCTGCTTGCGAGGGGAGCAGTTCCAGATGATGGAAATGCAGCAGCTGATCGGGCCTTTGAAACTTGCCTGGAGCCTCTTTCTGTGCCATGTCCAGTGACTGAAGAAGAAGAAGAAAACGTTCAACAGCGTGCCTTGAAGGAAAAGAAAGAAAAGCTGTCGAACCTTTTGCAGCAAATGAAGTATCGGATGGAGTCGTGCGATGACCTGGAATCACTGGATAAGATCGAAGATGACATGCATATGGTGCTGAACAACATGCCCTCAAATCAAGGTCGGAAGCGAGCATTCCAGGCAGTGGAGCAAGAAGGGAATCTCCATGAGAGATCTGTGGTTCAGAAGCAGCGCCGTCTTTACTCCACCAAGGCTACACATCCTCGCCGCCCAGAGCTCGCCCATCCAACAAGCGAAGAGTGCGATGAGATACTGAAAGAGCTGCTCTCATACAACAAGACAACTGATACAGATCCAGCTGAGCCAATTACTGATGTGGAACTCGCATCCTTCGATGTTGGAGCACACCATGCCTTCGTCTCCCGCGCCATGCGTCTGTTCAAGCTCAACGCCAAGTATCCTCCATCCATTCAAGGTGAAGTGTGGAAGGAGCTGGATGGAATTGACCAGTCTTGTCCTGAAATGGTGCAACGCGGAATTTTGAACTTTCGAAATAGAGTGACCAGTGCGCTGGAGAAAGGAAACTTTGATCTCGCTCAGTCATACTGTGTTGGAGTACAGAATCTTCTTGAGCGATTATGAACCAGTAGGTCAAGATTAGGTTTGAGTTGCTCTGTAAACGTTAAAGATTGATAATTGCGTTGTTGTTTGTTTCTGGATGCTTGTGTACAGTAGGTCGGCGTTGTCGTTTTGTTTCTGGATGGCTTGTGTACAGTAGGTCGGCGTTGTTGTTTTGTTTCTGGATGCTTGTGTACAGTAGCTCAGCGTTGTTTGTTTCTAGATGCTTCTTGTTTACAGTAGATCGTTTCTGGATGCTTCTTGTACGTTAAAGATTGGTAATTGCGTTGTTGCTTGTTTCTGGATGCTTGTGTACAGTAGGTCAGCGTTGTGCTTTGTTTCTGGATGGCTTGTGTACAGTAGGTCGGCGTTGTTGTTTTGTTTCTGGATGCTTGTGTACAGTAGGTCAGCGTTGTGCTTTGTTTCTGGATGGCTTGTGTACAGTAGGTCGGCGTTGTCGTTTTGTTTCTGGATGCTAGTAGGTCAGCGTTGTTTGTTTCTAGATGCTTCTTGTGTACAGTAGATCGTTTCTGGATGCTTCTTGTGTACAGTAGATCGAGATTATGTTTGAGTTGCACTGTAAAGTAAAGGCACTATGAGTTGTTCTAAACGTGGTAATTGTGTTGTTGTTTGTATCTTGACGTTTCTTGTGTGCAGATTACGTCTATCTTGTTGCTGGGACCAATAATACGCCAGTTCCACTGTCTTTTTATACGGTGCTTGCTTTCTTTGTCTTCTTCATAAGTAACGTATTTACTCTGTTGTGCGCTAAAACGATACATCACGTACTCCTACGTACTCCTAATAAATATTTGCATAGGAGTACGTGAAAGTGACCATGCTTACGTTGGGACATGGGTTAGACG
>JASAMW010000651.1:0-63287 GCA_030247985.1 Epsilonema sp. ZAB3_2
CTGCGTAGCTCCCGATGTAGGCGAGCGGGGCGCGACGCTGATTCACCACCTCCACCGCCTGCTCTATCTGTAGAAGATAGGCCTACACCACACGGGTCTCTACCACCTCGTCATCTACGAAAATAGAATGGGAAAAAACGTAGAGAGAGAGAGACAGCGAAGGCCGAACTGCCCACCGGTATTCAAGATGCATCATATCATATCGAATAAGGACAGATGGGCAGAGTACAGTATAATGCAAGCAAAACTGTACATGGAGGAGTACACAACCTATGTACGTACTGTATGTAGAACAAGCGATAAAGAATGACGGCAAATGTACAAACCAGGAGTAGGTGGAAGTTTCGATTCTTCAGCCAATCAGGCGTCTCCAGCTGAACCAACAGCACTTTGCATAGCACATAGATCCCGTTATCCTAAAAGTACACTTCTATACGCACATACATATGTATTGAGCACAAACGTTGTAAACAAACAGAATGAGCGTATTTGTTGTTGTACCTGTGCAATCAGTTGAGTGTTCGCATCCACGTGACAAAGCTGAGCCAATACTGCGCATAAGCCTGCAAGTGCATACACACACTGATTACGTGCGTATGACATGACACATCTGCTGATGTGCATAGTACCTGTCATGTGTCATGGAACTTCACAGAATAGAATAAGGTGTGCCACTGGATAAAACAAAGTGCAGTACACAGCACATCTTCACTCACATTCAACAAAAGCTGTGTGTTCACGCCACGCCACAGTGCAACAGTGAGTGCTCAAAACAGACGTGTATGTAGGTAACTCACGCACCGGTCAACATGGTGAGCCAATCGTCCAAATTCCTACTGCTGTTCTCGCTCAGATCACTAAAGAAGAAACCATCACACACATCGTCGCTACCATTGTGCTACTCACGGTGAGTTTGAACTTCAAGTTTTATTTTTCGTGTAGAGCATCCTCACTTGCTCCCACGCGCATTTCTCAGCTGTTCACACGTTGTTAGCTTCAAACTCACGGTAAATTCACCGGCATCTCATGCTTCATCACGCTATACTTACGAGGAATTCACCGTGAGTTTACTCACCTGCTGTAGCGCGACTAATGGACCGATTGAGACAAATGTTTAGGTCAATCGATTCAGGCTTGAACTCTTGTCTTTCAAATGAGCTGAAGAGTTCATCATTTGCTGAAGCGGCAAGTTCCGAAAAGCTTAGGTGTCCGGGTGTACCCCGTGTCCGGGTTGCATCTGTACATTTCCCTTCGTCAGTTGGGCCCAGTCATCTCAGCCCCCTTACTAAAACCTGTTTTCTTCCCGTCTGAGTATTGGGAAAGGAAAGTGAGAGCGCGCTGCTGGTCAAATGGCTACTCCACACACGCTCATGAGAAAGAAAAGGGCCTCAGGGGGTAAGTACATGACAGGCTTTACATAAGAGTGTTTCTTGCTGGATCCATCGTTAAGCTCTTAGGCCACTGTTTGTTTGCTGATTTATCTATCAGTCACTTTCTCACCTCAGTGCTTCCTAGTGTCTGGCCAAATTTTAAAGCTTGATAGATCACATTCAACATACAGGGTGTCTCGCGTAGACCTACCCAACGACTCAGCCTTATAACTTCCGTACTACAGTAGATATCAAGCTGAAATTTTGTCCCCAGAAACCCAAAATATACCAGACTAAGTGGCAAAATTTGAAACCAAATAGGCCCACAGCGAACGAAATTACAGGCTTAGACTAAAAATTTGGACCTGTTTTTATACATTTTCCGCACTGAGCATGGCTTTGAGATAAGAATCTTCTGCACAGCATGGGTCAAGCAGCTTATCCAACGAGGTAATATGGCGAAACAACAATGGCTGAACATGACCACAGTCCAGAACAGAAAGGATTCAAAAATACAGGCGATTAAGGGCCACCCATAACAGCGTTTAAGGGTCTGTCGGAGGTCGATCAGGTGAGTGGCACCACTAGATTTCAAAATGTTGAGAAAAGTGGTCGCAACTTGCAAGCTGGGTAATTTCATCCCTACTTGACCTACCTGGCTCAAATTTTGCCACAAAGTATGGTATATTCTTGGGTTTCTGGGGACAAAATTTCAGCTTGATATCTACTGTAATACGGAAGTTATAAGGCTGAGTCGTTAGGTAGGTCTACGTGAGACACCCTGTAGATTTGAACTTCACTAAGATTGATGAGAGTACTTAATCTCAGGAGGATGAGAGTACTTAATCTCAGGAGAGAGTAATCTAATGTCAGAAAGAGGGTCACTGTAGTGCCTGTATGAACATACAGCATAGCGCTACGTATTTTTGGTGTACAGTCAGAATTTACACCCTATCAAACACCACAATGAAATAAACAAACGACCCACCCAGGAATTTAGGTGTCATTATTGCCCTTGGGGGATCAAGGCAAAGAACACCGAGATTATTTGCGTACCTACCATTTACGTATAAATAGTAACGGCGAAACGCAACGCCATGTCAGACAGGCAGCTGATCACGCCCGTTTGTCCACTCCCCGCGCGAGCGCTGGCCTGTTTGACCATCGACAAAAATAATTGTCTGCCCGCTCCGCGCTCCGCCCTCTCTGTCTCCCCCCTCCCCTCTCCCGTAGTTGGGCCCTACTGACGAAGGAAATGTACATGTGTCCGGTTTTACCCTACAGGAGTATGTACCTGAGTTCGCTGAGCATGAGTGGGACGGCGCCGAGTTGTCCGAGCTCCTGCGACACCTCCTCGTCCTCCGCCAGCTGCGCCAGCGTCCAGGCCAGATGCCACTGCAGGCGGACGTTGCGCGTGGAGAGCAGGCGCAGGAGGACCGGCACGCCGTCGTACACCTTCACGCTCTCGCGCGCCTCCACCTCCGCGCACAGCACGCGCAGCAGACTCGCCGACAACCTGCTCCGACATTCAGTCAGTCACATCACTATTTACTGTATTTACCGGTGGGCTATGCAAAAATTGAGAGGTCCCATAAGGGGCTATGCATAGGGAGGGGGGTTACGCATTCGGGGGTTATGCATGGGGCATTTTTTATATTTTGCCAATATGGGGCTATGCATTGGGGCGGGGGGGGGGGGGGGGGGCATTGGGGGGGGGGGGGGGGGGGTATGCACCGGTAAATACGGTATATCTGATATCCACGAGTTGAGTTAATCTAATATCCACGAGTTGAGTTATGATGACGGAGCGCGGACTGTTCTTCTCATGCTGCGTTCACCAGACGTCCGTAAAATCCGTACGTTCGTCCGCAAATCCGGAAAGTCCGTAGAGTTTTTCCGACGTATCTAGGAGTACATGGTTGTTCGCGGTGTGGCACGTACTCCTAGATACCTCGGACGCTGACAGGGAACGGATTTACGGACGTCTGGTGAACGCGGCATCAGATCTATAAGCCCGAACGCTTCCAGTCCTATGCCGCGTTCAGACTAAAGTAAGACCAGAGTTCTTGGGACCCACGTATTATTTATCTCGAGAAGTACGCGACGTAGAGCAAAGCGGGCAAAACTTTCACGGATAACTTTCAAGCTCGCCTCTCCAATAAAAAAACCGTTTGATTCTATCCGCTCTCAGTGTCGCAGGGTATTCGGGAAAGGACCAAAATTTTGAAGCCCCAGAAAAATTAAGGCACCCAAAATTGATGAAAACTGAGGACATTTATCAGCTGATACCTTGCTAAGAGTAGTACCAGTAGTACTATGGAGCATACCTAAACTTTCATGCCTCATACTTCCAGCAGAACAATTGGCGCTGGTTTTGTGTGTACAGGGTATACATACAGTACATACAAATATGTACGTATCCACTATGTGTAGGCCTACAAGGCACACACAAGTACGTACGTACATGCATAGGCTACATAGAAAATTCACAAGTAAATTTATGTACCGTAGGTACGCCAGCGCCTGGTAATCAATTTTACCATGCTATGTCTGCCAGCGTGCGTTGGGCTACCATGAAATCATATGAGAACTGGGTAAAAGATTTGCCGAAGGCAAAAAAATTTTTTGAAAAATGATCTCAGAAACGCCAGAAAACGCTCTGCCTCCGTCAAAATTTTTTTCAAAGCACCCTCAGCTGAAATAAAGCACTTTTAAAGCACCTTACAGCCGGGTGCTCAAATCAAAGCACTTTAAAGGAGAAAGAAAGGAAATAAGGCCCAGACCCTGGGCGGATCTGCCGGTTCTTCAGCACTGAAATCGCACCATTTGGCAGACGACCCCCCCCCCCCCCTCCGTCCATTTTTATTGTTTTCATCATGTATCATATTTTCCACTTTTGATTTTTCGGACGTTTGCGAGGTTTAGAATCATCCACGCCCATTTGCCGATTTTAGTACTGAAGGAAATCGGCGAGATCTCGACACTGAGAGCAGTAGAACAAACGGTTTTTTATTGGAGAGGCGAGCTAAAGTTATCCATGGAAGTTTGCCTTTCTTACGTCGCGTATTCTGAGAAAAATACTGTCGAACCTCTCTTTTAGTGGCGACCCAAAAGGGACACTGTTTACAACAAAGCAAAGATCTTTCTTCGCGACGTCGCTAATCTGTCGCCGATTAAGAGCAGCCAGCCGACATCAATCACGAGTCACCAGGACCGTTCTTTTCGGCTTACTCATATGTACATACGATACGTCTCTTCTGGGAGAGCAAGTCTAGTTTTCAGGCTCAGCGCCTGATCTAAGGCGTTGGTAGCGCAAGGCGGGCACCGCGCCTCGAGAGAGAGCGGTCGCCTGCACCACCCCATCACGACCGCAAAACACACTGCTAAACAACAACTACTACTTTTTCGTTCCCATTTGCGCTAAGAATTATGAGGCGCGAGCTGACCCCTCTGTATTACGCCTTTGCAGTCCATATTTTTTTCCCCTTACCGATCAAAAAACCACACTGAAAAAACTATAATACAGAGGGGCCACCTCTCGATCACACCCATTATTTCTCAGCGGATTGGCAACCATCGACCTCTAGGGCGGAAAAAACAAAAATAGGTGGCATCATCCAGCGAGTGATGCATTGCTGGCAGCTTTCAAACTAGAGCAAAGCGAGTGCAATCAAGTGACGGTCTTGATGTGTGGGGGGCGGCCGGGAGAGTCGGTTCGCCCCCCGAGAACGCGTCGTGTGTCGCTTCCAAGGTTGAGGCGGCGATGTTCTTTCTTTTCGGTGGGGCCGAGGACTTTGAGGGAGGGTTAACGAATTACTGGGATCGCGAGGGGCGGGGCGTCTCGGGTTGGGGATGGGGGGTACTCGTGGGCGACAGCCAGGCGCCGGGCGCACGAAGAGCATGCAGCTCCGCGTACGAACGGATCGCCGACGCACAGAGCAGACGCCCTCGACTGGAGCACGCCCCACTTCTACAAGTGTAAAGGCTCCGGGTGTGTAGCAAATGGAGAAGGCGCTCGCTGGACGCGAGAGGTCAGGGTTCGATTTCTGTGGCACTTGGAATTTTTCTTTCTCTCACATTCACGATGTGAAAATTATGCATTTGGGGGCCGGGCGATTGGGGGGCGGGGGGAGGGGGGGGGGGGGTGCAGGGGGGGGGCCCCGCGCATCCCGCGTGGGGGGGGGGGGGACGGGGGGGGGGGGGGCCCGGGCTGGGGAGACGGCGGGGGGCGGGGGGGTTTTTGATGGTTATTTTTGGGTGTCTTTTTAGTTTTTTGTTTATCCTGCATTATCCCCCCGGGGTGCTCCCCCGCCCCTGATTGACGTGATGCGCGCGCGATGGCCGTCTAACTGTCTTCGTCTCTTAACCTCACAAGCACGCCTTGACTGAAAGATTCGGGGTTTGGTCTTCTCGTTCCTAAGAAAGGATGGAGCAAGGAAGGAGAGAGGGAGCGCACGGAGCAGTCCAAGTCCTTATCGAAGTTAGTGGAGTTGGTGACGAAGAATGACACATCCTCCGTCGTCTCCGTGAGGCCAAAGGATGCCGCGCAATCTGAAATCGCCTCCGCCACAGTCACCAGGTTTGTCAACGCTTGTTGGGTCTGTCTAAAAGGCTGACGTTGACGCTGACGCTGACGCGGTGACTAAAAGGCTGACGCCAGCTGACGCTGACGGTTACAATTCTGAACAAAAAATGCAAACGGTGCAAAAAATTTTTCCAGAAAATTGCGTCAGCGTCAGCATTTTAGCCTGGAATAATGACAATCAAGTTACATTTTAAAGACTATTGATCACAAAGAGGTTAGTTAGCAAGCAAGTAAACATTTCTGAAGTAGGAAAACAGGAAATATGAACAAGCAGCAGTCATAAAAAATGCACAAAAATTGACATCAGCTGACACTGGCATAGTGACCATTTATGAAAGGTTTCAAATAATGCAGCCAGCTAGCTGCATCCTTGGAAACACTTCTCTGACAAAAATGGAAAACAGGAAGAATTTGCTCAACTAAGACTAAGCCTAAGCCTGCTGCTTGTTCATTTTTCCTGTTTTTCTACTCCAGAACTGTTTACTTGCTTGCAAACTAACCTCTTTGTGATCTGTAGTCTTCAATGTACTTGATTGGCAATCATTCCAGGCTAAAATGCTGACGCTGACGCAATTTTCTGGAAAAAATTTTTGCACCGTTTGCATTTTTTGTTCAGAATTGTTATCGTCAGCGTCAGCTGGCGTCAGCCTTTTAGTCACTGTGTCAGCGTCAACGTCAGCCTTTTAGCCAGACCCACGCTTGTTTCCATTTCTATTTTATTCTGTAGAATAGGCGGACGTATTCCAGACGACTATAGTCTGGCCAATAGCAGTTGGCACCTGGACTCAAGGCGAGTTGCGTAGTTTGCATGTACTTCTGATAAATAGGAGTACACGAAGCGTGGACAGAAATCCGCATTTGTAAATCTATTTTACGCAATGCGCCTTGAGTTCAGGTGCCAACTGCTATTGACCAGACTATAATTCGTTCTACTTGCCGCCAGGTTGATGCCGCGTTCACCATACGTCGGTAAATCTGTCCGTCGGTCGCCCGTCTTCCGTTCGTCAGCCCGTAGACGGGACGGATTTACGGACGTCTGGTGAACGCGGCATGAAAGGGAAACGAATTTGTTTTCATCGAAATAATCTCCACTTTCTTTCTGAAACGTTTCCTGCACAGATTTATTATTTCTGACATTTGATTTGCATAAGCTATGAAGAAGAATTGCCAAGCCAAAGGTTCTTGTTTCAGCATGAGCTATGGCCAGCTGAACGATTTCTCCTCTTCTGACACGAACCTGAAGGAGCATGAGCAGTACCTGTGTACTTTGCTCAGCAGGCGGCTCTGTAACAAGTAAACAAAATGAACACTAGTGCGCTACACACATGTTGAGTAAACTCACTTGAACTTTGAGTTTGGTTTTCCATGTGGAGCAATCTCACTTGCTCCCACGCGCGAAATTTTTCTCACGTGCTGAGTTTCAAACTCCCGGTGAGTTCACCCCGGAATTCACCCCCCGTACGTACGGACAATTCTCCGGGAGTTAACTCGCCACGTGTGTGGCGCACAACTGACCATATGCGTAGTTTTTACCTGCGTCACATGCATATATCGTCGCTCCACTGAGAGAATGCGGATAATGTTTATTTCACAGTCGTGGAAGTGTTGTAGTCGAGAAGGAAAATTTGCCAGATGTGCCAGCAGGAAATCGAACCCTGGACCTCTCGCGTTCCAGGCGAGCGCCTTCTCCATTTGACTACACACCCGGATGACCTTGTACACTATGTTGTTGTAGGAAGTGGTTGGACGTGTCTCCGAGTTCGGAGTGGCTGTCTGCTCTGGTGGGCGTCGTGCGTATTCTGTTTCGTGACGCGGAGCTGCAGCAGTGCTTCTTTCGCTGGCGCACCGGCGCCCTGCTGTCTGGCTTCGCCCAGTTCGGCGAGTACACCGTCCACAAGTATTTCACCGCCTCAGACCCGGAGGACGCCGCCCACTGCACTGCCATTCTGCGCGGATTCCTCAGTAAATTATGCGTGTTGTGTAAAGTGCCCTCCGCTCTAATAAGTCGTGCTTCGGCCCCCACGCGGAAAAGAAAGACACATCGCGCGCCTGTTCAAACCTTGGGAATAGCGACAACAACAACGCAGACGCCGTTTTCATTTCTCGGCGCGTGGGGGCCGAACCACGACTCTTCACGGCGTAGGCCGCTTTTGCTGCCCCACACGATCAAGACCGGGTTCACTTGGATTGGACACTCGGTCTGTGTTTGTATGTGTGCCTACTGTAGGTATGTGTCAAAAGCTGTCCAGCAATGACGATCACTGCGTGTCATTGGCAGAAGTTGGATTGCACAAGGTGACGCGCATGCATTTTTGTTTTTTCCGCGTACACGTTGGAGTAAGGATTACGTGAATATGGTTTGTTCTATGTATGGACCAATTGCGCTGCGCTGAGAAATAATGGGTGTGATCGAGAGGTGGCCCCTCTGTATTATAGTTTTTTCAGTGTGGTTTTTTGATCGGTAAGGGGAAAAAAATATGGACTGCAAAGGCGTAATACAGAGGGGTCAGCTCGCGGCCACTCATAATTCTTAGCGCAAATGGTGCATACCGACACCAAAAAGGTAGTAGTTGTTGTTGTAGACAGTGCTGCGTCTGTTGTCGGCTCGTGACATGGTGGTGGTGCAGGCGACCCTGCAGTTTCTCGCTCTGCTCTCGGAGGCCAGTGCGTCCGTGCGCGCCGACCTCTGCGCTACCAACGCCTTAGATCAGGCGCTGCAGCTGCTGAAAGACTCAGACTTGCTCTCCCAGAAGTACGACGTATCGTATGCCTACATGCAGTGGAGTAGCGAAAAGAATCGTCGTCCCTGGGTGAACTCGTGATTTTGATGTTTCGGCTGGCTGGCTACTATAATCGGCGATCAGATTAGCGACGTACGCCCGAAGAAAGTCTTATCTTATGCTTTGTTGTGATAAACAGTTGCTCCCTTTTGGGTTGTACGCCACTAAAGTAAGACCAGAGTTCTTGGGACCCACGTATTATTTATCTCGAGAACTACGCGACGTAGAGCAAAGCGGTCAAAACTTCCATGGATAACTTTAGCTCGCCTCTCCAATAAAAAAACCGTTTGATTCTATCTGCTCTCAGTGTCGAGATCTCGCCGATTTCCTTCAGTACTAAAATCGGCAAATTGGGCGTGGACCATTGGGCAATTCTAAACCTCGCAAACGTCCGAAAAATCAAAAGTGGTAGAAATATGCATACATGATGAAAACAATAAAAATGGGCATCGGGCGTACAGGGTCGTGGGGTGTCGTGGTTTGCGTGGTTTAGCGTCTGCCAAATGGTGACACGATTTCAGTGCTGAAGGAAATCGGCGAGATCTCGACACCAGGGTATCTCGGGCTCCTTTATTTCCTTTATTTCCTTTAAAGTGCTTTGATTTGAGCACCCGGCTGTAAAGTGCTTTAAAAGTGCTTTATTTTAGCTGAGGGTGCTTTGAAAAAAATTTTGACGGAGGCAGCAGCGTTTTCTGGCGTTTCTGAGATCATTTTTCAAAAAATTTTTTGCCTTCGGCAAATCTTTTACCCAGTTCTCATATGATTTCATAGTAGCCCAACGCACGCTGGCAGACATGGCATGGTAAAATTGATTACCAGGCGCTGGCGTACCTACGGTACATAAATTTACTTGTGGATTTTCTATGTAGCCTATGCATGTACGTACGTACTTGTGTGTGCCGTGTAGGCCTACACATAGATTGGATACGTACAGTATGTTGTATGTACTGTATGTATACCCTGTACTATACACAAAACCAGCGCCAATTGTTCTGCTGGGGAAGTATGAGGCATGAAAGCCTTTAGGCATGCTCCATAGTACTACTGGTACTACTCTTAGCAAGGTATCAGCTGATAAATGTCCTCAGTTTTCATCAATTTTGGGTGCTTTAAATTTTTCTGGGTGCTTTGAAAAATTTTGGTCCTTTCCCGAGATACCCTGCGACACTGAGAGCGGATAGAATCAAACGGTTTTTTTTATTGGAGAGGCGAGCTAAAGTTATCCGTGGAAGTTTTGACCGCTTTGCTCTACGTCGCGTACTTCTCGAGATAAATAATACGTGGGTCCCAAGAACTCTGGTCTTACTTTAGTCTGAACGCGGCATAGGACTGGAAGCGTTCGGGCTTATAGATCTGATGCCGCGTTCACCAGACGTCCGTAAATCCGTTCGTCCGTAAGCGTCCGAGGTATCTAGGAGTACGTGCCACACCGCGAACAACCATGTACTCCTAGATACGTCGGAAACTTACGGACTTTCCGGATTTGCGGACGAACGTACGGATTTACGGACGTCTGGTGAACGCAGCATGAGAAGAACAGTCCGCGCTCCGTCATCATAACTCAACTCGTGGATATTAGATTAACTCAACTCGTGGATATTAGATATACCGTATTTACCGGTGCATAACCCCCCCCCCCCCCCCCCCCCCCAATGCATACCCCCCCCCCCCCCGCCCCAATGCATAGCCCCATATTGGCAAAATATAAAAAATGCCCCATGCATAACCCCCGAATGCGTAACCCCCCTCCCCTATGCATAGCCCCTTATGGGACCTCTCAATTTTTGCATAGCCCACCGGTAAATACAGTAAATAGTGATGTGACTGACTGAATGTCGGAGCAGGTTGTCGGCGAGTCTGCTGCGCGTGCTGTGCGCGGAGGTGGAGGCGCGCGAGAGCGTGAAGGTGTACGACGGCGTGCCGGTCCTCCTGCGCCTGCTCTCCACGCGCAACGTCCGCCTGCAGTGGCATCTGGCCTGGACGCTGGCGCAGCTGGCGGAGGACGAGGAGGTGTCGCAGGAGCTCGGACAACTCGGCGCCGTCCCACTCATGCTCAGCGAACTCAGGTACATACTCCTGTAGGGTAAACCCGGACGCATCTGTACATTTCCTTCGTCAGTAGGGCCCAACTACGGGAGAGGGGAGGGGGGAGACAGAGAGGGCGGAGCGCGGAGCGGGCAGACAATTATTTTTGTCGATGGTCAGACAGGCCAGCGCTCGCGCGGGGAGTGGACAAACGTGCGTGATCAGCTGCCTGTCTGACATGGCGTTGCGTTTCGCCGTTACTATTTATACGTAAATGGTAGGTACGCAAATAATCTCGGTGTTCTTTGCCTTGATCCCCCAAGGGCAATAATGACACCTAAATTCCTGGGTGGGTCGTTTGTTTATTTCATTGTGGTGTTTGATAGGGTGTAAATTCTGACTGTACACCAAAAATACGTAGCGCTATGCTGTATGTTCATACAGGCACTACAGTGACCCTCTTTCTGACATTAGATTACTCTCTCCTGAGATTAAGTACTCTCATCCTCCTGAGATTAAGTACTCTCATCAATCTTAGTGAAGTTCAAATCTACAGGGTGTCTCACGTAGACCTACCTAACGACTCAGCCTTATAACTTCCGTATTACAGTAGATATCAAGCTGAAATTTTGTCCCCAGAAACCCAAGAATATACCATACTTTGTGGCAAAATTTGAGCCAGGTAGGTCAAGTAGGGATGAAATTACGAGCTTGCGAAGTTGCGACCACTTTTTTCAACATTTTGAAATCAGTGGTGCCACTATTGACCTCGACAGACCCTTAAACGCTGTTATGGGTGGTTAATCGCCTGTATTTTTGAATCCTTTCTGTTCTGGACTGTGGTCATGTTCAGCCATTGTTGTTTCGCCATATTACCTCGTTGGATAAGCTGCTTGACCATGCTGTGCAGAAGATTCTTATCTCAAAGCCATGCTCAGTGCGGAAAATGATAAAAACAGGGTCCAAAATGTCTAAGCCTGTAATTTCGTTCGCTGTGGGCCTATTTGGTTCAAATTTTGCCACTTAGTATGGTATATTCTTGGGTTTCTGGGGACAAAATTTCAGCTTGATATCTACTGTAGTACGGAAGTTATAAGGCTGAGTCGTTGGGTAGGTCTACGTGAGACACCCTGTATGTTATGTATCTATCAAGCTTTAAAATTTGGCCAGACACTAGGAAGCACTGAGGTGAGAAAGTGACTGATAGATAAATCAGCAAACAAACAGTGGCCTAAGAGCTTAACGATGGATCCAGCAAGAAACACTCTTATGTAAGCCTGTCATGTACTTACCCCCTGAGGCCCTTTTCTTTCTCATGAGCGTGTGTGGAGTAGCCATCGACCAGCAGCGCGCTCTCACTTTCCTTTCCCAATACTCAGACGGGAGAAAACAGGTTTTAGTAAGGGGGCTGAGATGACTGGGCCCAACTGACGAAGGAAATGTACAGATGCAACCCGGACACGGGGTACACCCGGACACCTAAGCTTTTCGGAACTTGCCGCTTCAGCAAATGATGAACTCTTCAGCTCATTTGAAAGACAAGAGTTCAAGCCTGAATCGATTGACCTAAACATTTGTCTCAATCGGTCCATTAGTGCGCTACACACGAGGTGAGTAAACTCACGGTGAATTCCTCGTAAGTATGTGATGAAGCATAGAGATGCCGGTGAATTTACCGTGAGTTTGAAGCTAACAACGTGTGAACAGCTGAGAAATGCGCGTGGGAGCAAGTGAGGATGCTCTACACGAAAAATAAAACTTGAAGTTCAAACTCACCGTGAGTAGCACAATGGTAGCGACGATTGTGTGTGATGGTTTCTTCTTTAGTGATCTGAGCGAGAACAGCAGTAGGAATTTGGACGATTGGCTCACCATGTTGACCGGTGCGTGAGTTACCTACATACACGTCTGTTTTGAGCACTCACTGTTGCACTGTGGCGTGGCGTGAACACACAGCTTTTGTTGAATGTGAGTGAAGATGTGCTGTGTACTGCACTTTGTTTTATCCAGTGGCACACCTTATTCTATTCTGTGAAGTTCCATGACACATGACAGGTACTATGCACATCAGCAGATGTGTCATGTCATACGCACGTAATCAGTGTGTGTATGCTTGCAGGCTTATGCGCAGTATTGGCTCAGCTTTGTCACGTGGATGCGAACACTCAACTGATTGCACAGGTACAACAACAAATACGCTCATTCTGTTTGTTTACAACGTTTGTGCTCAATACATATGTATGTGCGTATAGAAGTGTACTTTTAGGATAACGGGATCTATGTGCTATGCAAAGTGCTGTTGGTTCAGCTGGAGACGCCTGATTGGCTGAAGAATCGAAACTTCCACCTACTCCTGGTTTGTACATTTGCCGTCATTCTTTATCGCTTGTTCTACATACAGTACGTACATAGGTTGTGTACTCCTCCATGTACAGTTTTGCTTGCATTATACTGTACTCTGCCCATCTGTCCTTATTCGATATGATATGATGCATCTTGAATACAGGTGGGCAGTTAGGCCTTCGCTCTCTCTCTCTCTCTACGTTTTTTCCCATTCAATTTTCGTAGATGACGAGGTGGTAGAGACACGTGTGGTGTAGGCCTATCTTCTACAGATAGAGCAGGCTGTACTGTGTGGTATTGTTTGTAGTGTTCGGTGTTTCGCGTGCTGAGGCTGTTGTTCAGTTTGGAGCGCAATCGGCACTACTTCAAGCGTCTGTTTCCGCCCGACTTCTTCGCTCGCTTCATCGACATCGGACACTACGTCGTGGAACTGTCCGCCTACGACAGTCTCGTGCAAGAGTTCAATCATCTTCTGGTTAGACTTGTTCACCTTTATACCGCGCCAAGCCACCATTGTTGGCAACAGGTCGCTCCGCTGTTGTCGGTTTATTTGTCGTCAACAAGCGGACAACATCTGAGCGACTTGTTGACAACAATGATGCCTTGGTACGGTATGTGTTAACTCTTTCTGCGATCTCCTGCACCCTCGCATCGCATCACGACCGGATGCAGAGCAGATTCATCAGGAGAGAGTTAACCCCTCCTGCAATTTCTTTTTAAAGTCAACCGTGCCACTATCACGTGGCACGACAGAGCTTGATAAGTTCGCACTTGACTTCCTTTTTCTGGATGGGTTAACTCCCTCCGTAATCTCAGGTGGCCGCCTTACCGGCAGGTGATGTGTATAAATGTAGTTGTTGTATGTTGTTATGTAGGAGTCGGCGGGTCACGCGTCGGACATTCAGCAGGCGGTGGAGGTGGTGAATCAGCGTCGCGCCCCGCTCGCCTACATCGGGAGCTACGCAGTGCTGGAGCAGCTGGGGGCGGGCGCCTTCGGATGCGTCTACAAGGTGCAGAAGAAGACGCCCGGCAGCGCCAGTGCAGGAGGAGGAGACCAGGCGCATCCGCAGTTCTTCGCACTCAAAGAGGTCAAGCCAGGTTTTTGTAGTCGGTTTTTTGATGTGCGCATATGTCTGTGCTTGTATACGAAAAACAATGTAGCCTACTATGCTTATTTTATGGAATTTTATGCAAATTTTTAGACTATTTTATCATAAAATTTGCATTAGTATATGGTTTTGTCGTAAAACGTGAAAAAATACACTCGTCAGATATACGCACATCAAAACACCGACCATAAACACAGCTTCAGTCTGTCAGGTCCTTTCTTCTTTATCATGCAGGCAGGGAGTGTTTATTTGGGCCGCTTCCAACGGAAGCTGGATCGTACATAGGGTACTGTGGGGTAAACGCGGCCACCTAAGCTCCCTTGAACCATTGCTGTTTCAAAACAAATAGAGGAGGGCAAGGAATCGATTGAAATCCTACTCGTCTCAATCGGTCCATTGGTTCTGCTGAGATATGCTGTTCTGAGGCGTAGGTGGCCGGATTTCCCATGGCCGGGTTTACCCCACAGTACCCTACTGTACAGGCGCACCACGGAAGAAAGAAAGACGATAAAAACTGACCTGTTTATTGATCGTTTTATTTTGCAGATCTTTATGCATCAAGTGGCGATCGATAAGGAGGCGGGTGGGAACAAGGAGAAAAGTTTCGGTGACATAATCAGCGAAGTGAAGATCATTCGCCAACAACTCAGGCACCCAAACATCGTCAGATATCGCCGAGTATTCGCAGAAAGTACGTACGTTCGTCTGCTCAAAAAAGGGAAAACCCGACTAGTGTGATTGAGGTCATTCCGGTATGTAGTTCAATGGTTAGGGCGCTCGCCTGGAAGGCGATAGGTCCAGGGTTCGATTCCCTCCCTGGCACATCTGATAAATTTGGTTAATACTGTACATGATGATACATATAATTCTATTGTTGTTACTGCTTGCAGATGAGAAGCTGTACATAGTGATGGATCTGATTGAAGGCGCTTCGCTCAAAGAGCACATCTGCTCAGTGAAGGAGAAGGGTCTTTTGTTTCCAGAGGAACGCATATGGAACATCACTATTCAGGTGCGTTGTAGTGGTACTCGTAACAAAGTTGCTACGAACTATCATATGTGTACGAATGCAAATCTGTTGTGGTGCACCTGTATGTATGTATGTGCGATATGATATGTAGATGGTATTGGCTTTGCGCTATTTGCACAAAGAGAAGCGGATCATACATCGCGACCTCAAGCCCAACAATGTGATGATTGCAGAGAACGACAGAGTTGTCATAAGTAAGTATGTGCGCTTCCAACTTTCATTTCTTTCTATCTCACCCTCATTATTGCACCACAAAATGTGTGACCTGCTGCGTAACTGATAGTAGCGCATTGGTGCTGACAAGTACATAGCTACCTTCCTTGATTCGGCTAATGCTACTTGTTATGCAGTTTTGGCTGTGCTGCTGGTAGCTTTACGTAGGTTTACGTATGCGTGTAGCAAGTCGTTTCTCATATTGATTTTGCCGTACCAAGTGCTTTATTCTGCCTTGTGTTGTTTTTGCAGCTGATTTCGGCTTGGCTAAGCAGAAAGGGGAAAGTTACCTCAAGTCCACAGCCGGGACTATATTATACAGCTGGTAGGTAGCCTACTATACTGAACCTGCTTGCTACAAAACTACGTTAATTGTGTAGGCGTGTGTGTACGTGCAACCTGAACAGAAGTAGTTTGTATTCCTGTTGCAGTCCTGAGATATTGCAAAGTCAGCCGTACGGTGAGAAGTCGGACATTTGGTCTTTGGGTTGCGTGGTCTACGAAATGTGCGCGCTTCAACCGCCCTTCTACTCGCAAAACATGCTACAACTGGCCAACGCAGTAAGTACTTACTAAAATATTTCCCTAAATATTTTTAATATATCCCTTGCTTTTCCAAGTATTTGTGTGTGAACAGTTGTTACCGTGTACGTATTTGTATTATTTCATTGGGTTTGTAGATCGTGGAAGCGAAGTACGAGCCGATATCTGAATCTTCATACTCGGACGAGTTGCGCCATATGATATCGAGGTATGCTGTGAGATGCAAAGTACTGTTCCCATTTCAAGACGTCATGCATACGTACGTACGTACAATTACACCACCCAGTACAGTAACTCAACCTATGTCGTACCGTTGTGAACATAATACGTATGCATACGTGATGATGCTTACAGCTGTCTCACAGCGGCCGCCTCCGCGCGTCCCGACGTGGTGAAAGTGGCGGCGATGATGTCGGAGCATCTGCTGCAGTACATCGACGGCGTGCGCAATCAGCAGCGCTTCCTCAGCAAAACCCTGCTGCCCTATCCCACCACAAACCCAGCGGCGAGCCGCTTCAACTCCGTGGATACAACCACTACCACTGGCAGCTCGCCGGGTGGGGCCTCCGTCTCCCAGCTGAGTCTTAACGCATCCGGCGCCAGTCTTATGTCGGGCGATTCGGGTGGGAGTTACACTGGGGTGCCTCAGTTGAGGAGGAGGGCCAACACGACGCAGGACGAGGAGTCGGCAGGAGGGGGGAAGGAGCCGATGAGAGCCATTGCAAGACCCAAAGGAGCCACCCCGAAAAGCGCGGGACCTGGAGGGGAGAAAGGTATAGATCTTACACGCATGCTATGTAGGGTACTGTGGGGTAAACCCGGCCACCTAAGCTCTTTTGAACAATTGCTGTTGTTTCAGTAGAATCAAGGATCCATGAACAAGAATAGACTCTTGCATGGCCTGCGCAGATCGATCCCCTGACCGGAAACGTCGTCTTAGAAATAACCGATAATTTACATGCTGGATCGCACATATAAATGTACGATCGTGTATGATAATGTACGATCGTGTATATGAACGTACGATCGTATATATAAATGTACGATCGTATATGAAAATGTACGATCGTACATTTATATATACGATCGTACATTGATATATACGATCGTACATTATTATACACCATCGTACATAAAAATGTACGATCGTATAGTTGATTATCTGCGCTCGAAAAGCGCGCGCAATCTCCATTCCAAGCACACAAGCTCGCTCTCTCTTCACAGAAACGAAAATATGGCCGAATTTTGGGTTTTGCTACTACTGTATTTATTTACTCATGCTTGTATGTCTTCTGAATGTACATACTTTATACACATGCGCTGCCTTGTTTTCTACGTAAATAGGAATGGCGGCGACTCGTATTCCGATGGCCCGCTCCCGTTCCTCTTCCAATCGTCGCAGTCTGCGTCGAGCCATGAGCGCCAACGCCCTGCCAGTCATACCGCAGCAGGACGCGGACAGTAGCGCATTGGGAGGAGGCAGAGGAGGCGTGCCAGAGAAGAAACTGGCCTGGCGAGACGCCAACGAACCCCCGCTCATCCTACCCAACATCCGAAGAACCAACAGCTCCTCCATTGTCGACAAACAAGCCAGAAGAGCCGAGCCACTCAGAGGTACGTCTAGGTGCACTATGTATGTACTACGGTGTGTATGTATGTATGTACTACGGTATGTATGTATGTATGTATGTATGTATGTATGATGTATGTATGTATGTATGTATGATGTATGTGTGTATGATGTATGTATGTATGTATGTGTGTATGTGTGTGTGTATGTACAGTCCAACCAGGATCACCAGCTTCCAACACGGGGAGTGCGGGTTTAGTAGGAGGAGGGGGACTCATACGTCACTCTGTGAATGATCATCGATCTTTGTTGCGTTTTCTTTGTTGGCCAGGCCTTCGTACTAACCGATGAGATGGTAATTGTGCGATGACGTAAAACCAAAACAACTAGGCGTCCAAGTTTTCCTCTGCCCGTCCGGGTTGGATTTCTTTACCCCAAAGTAGGCTACCTCCATATACTGTATTCATGTACGTACAGTGTGTATTCTTGTCACAGTGCATTCCGCCGGGAGCACGATCAGTATTCCGTCGACGAAGCTGAAGCAGATTCAGGATCCGATAGTGGAGCTGTTGTCCGTGCTGCACCAGGTGATGTTCGTCTCGTACTTGCCGCCGCTGGACAACGTGGATCACAAGCGGCGCGTCGTGGAGCACTTCGCGCGCGCCATCTTCGCTCCCGACTCCTCCCCCGTCAAGATCAAAGCGGAACTCAGAAAGGTATTCAGAGGGGGGGGGGGGGCCGCCCCGTCCGTTCGTCAACCCGTGTTGACGGACGGACGGACGTACGTACGTACGGTTTTACGGACGTCTGGTGAACGCGGCATGAGGCGCAAAAAGCCAGATTCACCTGGCATTATCTTCATGCCAGGAATGTACGTACGTACATTATGATTTGGGGGGAGGAATAAATGGGTACAGCGTTTCCGAACAAAACATCACAGCGCGACCAAGTACGGCCGCCGGAATTACTGTGTTTGTGGGGTAAACCTGGGCTACGTGTGGCGTATATAAATGTTGTGCACTGGTTTCAGCTGTTGAGTCAAAACACAGACGTTGTTGGACTGAACCTGGGCTACAGCGACTACCGACCCGTGTTGGAAGGAATACCTTCCGATTTCGGCACGCATGGCATATCAACAGGTACTGTATTTGCCTTCATTCGTAGTTCCTACCTACGTATGCCCTTATACGAGGATGGCATACACTACCGATGATGAGTGCTTATCCGTTTCCATATGCCAATGGGAACATGATGATGGTACATACAATAGGTGTTTGGTTTGTAATTACAGCGAAGAAAGTGCCGTGTTTGACGTACGAGCAACTGTATGCGTGTCTCGAAGCAGTGCTCAACGAAAAGCCGAGCCTTCATTACGCCAGACCCCCGTCAAGGCTGCTCACCCCTCACGTCAAGTCGCCGCGATAGATATACGTACGTGCAACGGCAACCAACGTTGAGCGTCAATATGGCCAATGGATTTTTATTGGCAATTTGCAGTCACTATCAGTAGCGTCTGTACTTTCCTGTACAGTAGTACTCTGTGAGTCTGTGTGTGGTTGTATGTAGTCAGTCTTTTCTATCACCAGTCTTGTTGCTTTTGCGTACTGCGTACGCTTGTAGTATTTATTTATTTCCCTGGCTTATGCAGTAGAGAAGGAACTAACGGTACATCAAGAGCTTCAGACCTAATTTTCTGTAGTACGACATAGCTAACTAGACAGATAGGTAGGTTTCTGTTCTACCATAACAAGGAACAACCCATTTGAACTAAATATCGGTTTCTCACTCCTTGCCTGTAACAGTTAGGCCAATAGGATTCTCATGCCTCAGTTTATCCGATATTTGTTTTTGATTGGCTGTGATATAGCGATCAAGCAGTGTTGTGATATTTCGTGTACCTTGCAACCAAACCAAAGCCTGCATGGCCTATTCTTGTCCTATGCTACCAGCAGAAACGAGTACACAGTGTTTCATTTTTGTTTTGCGTGGCTGTGAGTAGTTTTTGTGCATTTGAATGGACATTGACAATGAACTAATAAAGCTCAGTTTTCAGTCAAGTCTTTCACAGTGTTTGATTTGATTTGATCCAAGTCGGCTATGAAGCCATGATCTCCGATCTTTCTTCATTGATTTCACATTGTTCTTGATGCATCAGTATATATTGGCGTGTCAAAGAATTGATTCTTGTTTATGTGTGTGCTAGGTTTTGTAGGATGACGTGCGAGTAATATAGTTGCAGCTAGCTACGGCTAATTGTTAAAAGGAAGACATGTCGGCTGATTCGTGGCCTGAGATCGAGCAGGCAAGGGTGAACCAGCGCCGGGAACTCGTGCTCACGGGTGACGAGGTGAGAAAACGTCTGACCGACCACCCGCAGCCTGATGGGCTGCCTCCGTCCCTGTACCAGCTGACAGAGCTGAACTTCCTGGATATCTCTGCGGTGGGTCTGGCGAGCGTGGGGACGGGACTGGGCAATTTGACGGGACTCACCAACCTCGTGCTACGCCGCAACGCGCTGCAGTCCCTGCCGCAGCAGCTGGGCCAGTTGACCAAGCTGAAGCATCTGGATCTTTCCGGTGAGTGAATGTCAAGGAAGAATGGAGAGCGATAGACAAGGAAGAATGGAGAAGTGTTGAGGAGGGGAGAAGAATAGTACACTTTGTTTATGTGAAAGTGTTCACTTTGTCCCAGACCGAGGGTTCGATCGAATCCCCCTTGGTCTGCCTTCCTTGGTATGGGATACTGCAGAGTAGGTAATTGGGGGAGGGGGTAATTCGGGCCATCCCAACGCCAATTCCAGTTGGGCAGAGATAACATTAGTGTGTAGGCGGCCCGAATTACCCCTTCACTTCGTTTCAGCATCACAAGAAAGAAATATTCCTGCACTTTCTTTCTTCTTTTCTTTTCTTTGCGGTTGGCGTCGGTTGCACAACCGCTATATGTCGGTTGACGTCTGTTGTACAACTGCTCCATATGTCGGTTGGCGTCGGTTGCGCAACCAGTTGACCACGGAGACTTTGAATCCCGGGAGGAGTTAATAAACGCGAATTGTCTTTTTTTTACAGAAAATGAGCTGGTCGCTCTTCCCGAGTCGGTGTCGGGCCTGGAGTGTCTGCAGCGCTTCTGCGTGACGGGGAACCAGCTGAGCAGTCTGCCAACGCTCACCTCATCGCACCTGGTGGAGGTGGAGGCTGCGCAGAATCGCATCGGGGAGTTTCCCGCCTGGCTCCTCGCCGGCCAAGATCAATTCATTCACTTGCAAACGCTGAACCTGCGCGCCAATCAGATCACGCAGCTCCCCGCCGGAAGCATGCACAAACTCAGCTCCGCACTGCGCACGCTCGACTTAGAGAGGGTAACCTGGGGCAGGTCCGACCGACCGCTTGTCTGTAGTAAAATAAAGGAATTTTGGGAGGAAGCAACAAGTGCGGCCTATTAACACATACTGCGAAAAGCCACCAGTGTTGTCTACAAGTCGCTCAGCTGTTGTCGGTTCGTTGTCCGTTTGTTGACGAATAATGTCTGGCTGTTGTCCGTTTGTTGTCATTTCGTCAACAAATGGACAACGTACCGACAACATCCACACATTTATATATACTATTCGTCAACAACAACAGCTGAACGACTTGTTGACAACACTGACGGCATTTCGCGGTATGTGTTAAAGGGGATATGTATGAGAAGGCAAATTTCGAATTTTTAACATTTGAAAGCACCTATGTAGGACCACACCACCTGGAGGCCGGGGGGGGGGGGGGGAGACATTTTCCGCCAAATCAACTGGCTTTTGGCCAGGCGGTGGAATAGCGTTGGGGTCCTCGGAACTGCCCCAGCTTACCCTATCGGAGAACCGTCTATCCGAAGTGCCCGGAGAGCTGGGCGACTGCGCCCGTCTGAAGGAGTTGCATCTGCAGGGCAACCCGCTGAAGGATCGTCGCTTGTTGAAGCTGATCCAGGAGAAGCACGGCAAGATGCACGCCGCCCTGGACTACATACGTAAGAACTGCGTGAGAACGAGAGAAACGGGGAAGGGCGAGAGCAAGAACAAGAAAGGTGGAGGGCGAAAGAAGAGTAAGAGTAGAACGACGTCGGGCGGATCGGAGGAGGAGGAGGAGGGGGAAGAGGTTAAAGCGGTGGATCGGATTTTGGTGACGCCGGCTACTGACCAACAGACGATTTGCATCAGTCGGGAGGGGGCGGAAGTTCGACCACACCTGGTCTGCTGCATACTCAGAAATCTGCAGCTGGATAGGGATGGGGGACTGAAGAAGTTTCTCCAACTGCAGGTTTGCCAAGATCTCGTGCATGCGGCTACCAACAAAATGTACCACACTGTGTACGTATGTAGTAGGTACTGAAGAAAAGTATGTATCTGTATATGAACTGCAACGTAAGTTTATTGCGTGTACGTACGCTGTGTGACTGTGTGTAGAATAAGCTGCACGACGCTGAGAAGGCGTGTAACAAGCGCGTCGCCTGTACAATCGCCACTCACGACGTGCGCAAACTCAAATTTCCGCTGCAGTTGGTCGCCAAACCTCCAGATGAGATTCAAGTATGCTATTCCATTGATTCCAATACTGTGCCAACCTGCACGCACAGTACAACAATTTTATATGTGTACGTACAGTAATTACATAAACGTTCAAGATACAGTACTTATTTATAGTGTGCTAAATAGTAAATAATAATATACCTACTGTATTTGTCTAGTCTTTGCGTACTTGGTGTTGTTACGTTCGTATATGATATTGTTGTACTGTAGATTGCTCCGTTGGGTCGCAAGCAGATGAGCGGTGAAGAGCTGGTGAAAAAGCTGAATGAGGAAGCGGAAGCACAGAGGAAAAAGGAGAAGAGAAACAACTACTCAGGCATACACAAGTGAGCTCCGAACAGTTCATGACCCATTCACATCGAAGACATGCACTGGACGGTAAGCTCGACATATGCAAAAGCATGGACAACCGTGGATACGCCGAGCGCACTTCCTTCCTATGTGAATGAGCCATAATGTCAGCTTACATAGTATGTATATGTACATACCACACCAGGACCATACTTTGACCGCATTACGTACGTACATTGGGTTTTCTTTTCTAGGTACCTGACCCTGTTGACTGATCTCGAAAAGTACGCGTGTATCGTGGACGCAGAGGAAAAAGTCATCAGCTTCCCACCCATCACTAACAGTGACGACACAAAGGTACGGCCAGTCTAGTCCAATGTACAACGCCTGGCTTAGGCAGCAGCAAGAATACATAAGCAGGTTTCATCAACCCAGGGATGTTGATTTGTTGAGTTGAGGGAGGGCCCCCGCCATCGTTGATGATACGTATTGATACTTGGTAGCAGTAATATCGGCCAGCGTGTATGTTTGGAGAACCGCACATTCGATCAATACATGGAATAGTTCAGTTGGGGGTATGTTTGTATGTAGATGAGCGTGGACACGACAGACGTGCTGGTGGAGGTGAGTGGGAGTCAGGATCAATCGATATGCAAGAGAGTTATGGATCAGCTTGTGCGGGAGATGCTTGCATTGCGCCTGTGTTCCGCTTCTGCAGACAACAACAAACAAACGCTGTCACTGCAACAGGTACGTGTACAGTATGTGTGTAGTGTACCAGTGGAAGTAATCGGGCCGGCTGGGAAGTAATTTCCTATTTCCACCCATTTCCTGTTTTGTTCAGATGAAAGTGTTGGATGCGCCCGGTAACGTTCGAGTGACTTATCCTGATAAAAATGATCTGACCGACCTAAATGACGTGGAAGTGATAAGAAGCTGGGAAGAAGCAAAAGCCTGAAATTGCTAATGATGCTGAAACCTGGAATTGCTTGCAGTACAATTGAACCTACAGTTCGCACTGCTGCCACCTTCCATATGTGATTGCTAAAGTTTCTTTCGGAATTGTAGAAAACGGCAAAAGCAAGCTTCGAATGTTGAAATTGGCTTTCCGGTAAAACTGAGCACTCATATTGTTTTTGATATTACTTCGGCTACATTTTGCAAGAGTTAGAATATTGTTCAAGTACGTACAGTACCCCGTTTTACGGTGCTTTCCTATCCTTGCACTTGCACCTTCCTTGAAAATCAATTCCAAAATTCAATGTAGAAACAGGAAATATAGATACTAGTGACTGTCATCTTCGAAACATTGTGCTTTCTTCTTCACTCTTGCTTTTGTTTCTCTGCGCGAGTGGTCGGTTTCTTTCTTCCTCGGGACTCTACTAGCAAGCAGCACCTCCTCTTCTCTTCTCGAACGTCCATACTAACAACAGGGAACCAGCGCGGCAAGGAGAGATGGTTCATTCGAGCAGATCGCGAAGTCCGGCGACCAGATCGGGGGGTGGGGGGCCGGAGACGTACGAGTCGGTGCGGCACTGGGCCAAGCGCATGATGAAGGAGGGACGGGACGGCGTCAACTCGGAGCACATGGCGCAGATCCGCAATCAGACGACCATCTACAACTTCATCCAGAACCAGGACCGCAATCGCTTCCAGAACATCGTACTCAACGACAAGACGCGCGTCGTACTGCCCAAGTTCAAGAAGGAGACGGACACCGACTACATACACGCCAGCTGGTAACGCAAAAAGCTGGGGAAAATTCAAAATAATTTACCTGGTGGCAAGATTTCATAGGGCCAGTACGAACATATGCTTGCCTGGTAGCCTACGCATACGTACGTGCCAGTAGGTACATACTACGTTGCGGTACGCACGTAGTACCTACATACCTTACGTAGTCTAGGAAGAATGAGTGGACGTTTATAAAATTCTTGGAAAGTGGTCAGCATCCTTGTGCACGCCGTATCATGATATTCATCATGATTTACAGTACAGTACAGTACTGTGCGATAATATGTTGTGTAGGGTGTATCGGAAGCAGTACATACTAACCCAAGCGCCGATCCACGGGACGGAGTTGGAGTTCTGGCGCATGGTCTACCACTGCAACGTTTCCGTCATCGTCTGCCTGGTACGAGTTCATAAATTTGCTCGCTACAAGTAAATTATTGGCCCTCGTCTATTTCGAATTGCTACCAACCAGTTCGTGTTTTCACTTGTATGAGTATGCCTGTACGTATGTATGCAGAACCAGACGGGGGAGACTGGGGAGAAGCCGTACTGGCCGACGAAGATCGGGAAGAACATGAAGTTCGGCGGCCGCTTCGAGGTGAAGAACAAGGTGGACAAGAAGGCGGCGGCGGCGCAGCCGGCCAACCCCAACTACACGGAGACGGACCTGCTGCTGACGGCGCGCGAAGGCAAGAAGGAGTCGCGCCGCATCTGCCACATGCACTACCACAGCTGGCCGGACAACGACCTCCCCGACACCGCCAACCTCCTCCGCTTCATGCAGGACGTGTGGGCGCAGCAGGTCGCCGTGGAGGCCACCATGACCACGGCAGGGGGAGGGGGAGCGCCGCCCCCCGGGTCCACCGCCTCCGTCATCCTCGTCCACTGTGTCAGCGGAGCCAGAAAGTACGTAGAGCACTGAGAGTAGCAGCAATAGCCATGCAAGTGCAACTCAATCACTGGAACGCCAAAGTCACCTGTTTTTGGTTCAATTTTTGGTCAGCTCCGATATGGCCAAGCCCGCTAGGCCCGCGGGCCGCCCTTAGGCCACCTGAATGGTCGGTCGAATGAATAATTTTTTCTGTTTCCGCCGGCGCTTCCTTTCGATTCCGGGCGGCCCGCGGGTTGAGCGGGCGAGACCTTATCGGGTTGGTCAAAAAGACCAGTGACGTGGTTACGGTATCCAAAAAAGCTAGCCATACAGTCCATCCATACATGGCAATAGATGGGATTGATAATCGGCAGTTGGTCGAGTATGCGGCTATGGCTATGTGCTGCGATGCATGGTGTGTGTCCCAATAATCGTACTATCTACTATTATACGATTCCTTGTTGTTATTTGCATTGCAGGTCGGGTACATTTGCGTCGGTGAGCATCAGTTGTCGCCAGCTGTCGCAGGAGGGCGACACGGATGTGCCGAAGGTGGTGAACCACGTGCAGAAACAGCGCAGCTCCAGCGTCCGTCTGCCCTCCCACTACCTCTTCATCTACGAGGCCGCCACCCTGTTCGCCAAACAGAAGAACCTCCTCCCACCCGCCCACAAGAAGAAATACACCTTCGCCCCGCGCGCCAAGGGACAGCAGCAGGCCAAACTGACCGTCAGCCAGCAACACTAACACCGGAATGAAACCACGGACCCCTCCTCGCGTGCGTTCACAAATGATTCACTGACTAACATACACTTTTAGGGTGATATATGGCCAATTGGGGGTGGGCTGGGGCATGTGTCTTCAGGTGCTGCCGTCAACTCTAAGTGTACATGGTACATACAGTACGTGCATGCTTGTTTGTGCTTAGTAAAGGTCTTTTCTCTCATGCAACCTGTACATGCAGTTACCTACATATTCAATGCTTTTAGCAGGTTGTTTCACCTATAAATAACTGTCGTTGTGGCACGGCTGACGTTTTCTTGCAGTAGGCCTACTACGTACTTTACAGCGATTTTGGTACTACGTATACTATACATAGATTGGAAAAGTCTGTGTCTTTCTTTCCCTCTCGGATGTCAAATTAGCGGCCGGAAGGTGTGACATATGGAAGCCCGATTTATGGCTCGTAAACTGCGGAAGTAAAGTGCTGTTCTTTCCCATGCTCGACTCGATATTGTACAAATTGCGTTGCTCCGCCTCAATTCGTTATGGATTTTTTTCATTTCTAGATTTTCGGATTCGACATCTTTGTGGAGCCAAAAGACAAATTCTGCCACCGCCGGAGTATTTACTTTTCACGTATAATACGACTCGTCGTCGTCTTAGTACTTTCTATAGCTGGTAGCATTGTGAGCTCGCCTGCCCATGTTGTTGGATGAGGCTGAGAATCTGATTTCTGCATTGGCAAAGGCTGTTCATGTCGTTTACTCATGAATGGACACTCAATTTTCTTTGCTATTCGGTTTAGTAAAAAAGTTTCAAAAGTAGAGGATGCTCGAAGTTTGCTACCAATGTCAGTGGAAGGCGATACCGTGTTCTTTCTTTTATTATATGGCGTCAACATCAACACAAGGAGAAGAGAACGAAGCGGCGGCAGCTTGTCGCAAAGACGAATGGCGATTTTTGACAAGCAACTGTAAAACGGGGATGAAAGCGGTTGGCTTTGGCTCTTTCTTGGATTAGTGGCTCGTTTGTCATCTCGCATCACCATGGACCACCACTCCACAAAGCAGTGAGAGAGAGCTGTTCTATATTAGGTTCGTAAGCGGAAGAGGAATATAGTAGTGATGTCAACTTGGGTCTTTTTCGAGCAGGTAAAGTACGGGTAAAATTACCCAGCAACGCATCAGCCCAGGTAAAGTCAGGTAACTTTACCCAGCATAAGCCCATCCAGGTAAAGTAAACTGCATCTGAGAAAGTTACCCGGGTAAAATTGCACCTAAATTTTCCCATATGTTATTCACATACAGTCAAAATAAATGCCATAATTAGGTGGCTACCATTATTGATACAATGAAATTTATGCACCACTGTACCGTTCTGAACGTGTCAGAAACGGCTTTATATTCCTACGCCACACCAAAAGTTACATCTTTAAAGACGTCTTGCTATGAAACTGCACTATTTCTTGATATGAGCTTCCTTCTACATGCTTTTACCCGGGTAAATTACCTGGGTAAGTACTGAAGGATAGGCAGAGTTTTACCCAGGTAAGTACTACATACTTACCTGGATGACCTTCGATTTTACCTAAAGTCGCACAAGAAATTTCATGAACCAGTGTAATTTTTTCTCAGCCAATAAAAGACGTAGAGCACAGCGGTCAAACATCTACGGCTAACTTTAGCTTGCCGTTCCAATAAAAAAAACCGTTTGTCTCCAGCGGCTCTCAGTGTCGAGATCTCGCCAAATTCCTTCAGTACTAAAATCGCCAAATCGGGCGTGGACCATTCGGCAATTCTAAACCTCGCAAACTCCCGAAAAATCAAAATGGCAGAAATAAGCATACGTGATGAAGACGATGAAAATGCGCATCGGGCGTACAGGGTCGTAGGGTGTCGTGGTTTGCGTGGTTTAGCGTCTGCCAAAAGGTGACACGATTTCAGTGCTGAAGGAATTTGGCGAGATCTCGACACTGAGAGCCGCTGGAGACAAACGGTTTTTTTTATTGGAACGGCGAGCTAAAGTTAGCCGTAGAAGTTTGACCGCTGTGCTCTATGTACGTCTTTTATTGGCTGAGAAAAAATTACACTGGTTCATGAAATTTCTTGTGCGACTATAGGTAAGCCATTTCAGCTCTGGGTAAAAGTAAAGCTGGGTAAACGTTTTTCGCTCTAGGTAAAGTAAAGTAAAGTTACCCAGCCAAAAATCGGCCAGGTAACCCAGGTAAAGTTACCCAGAATTTTACTCTGACATCACTAGAATATACAGGGTGTCTCATAATAAACCGAACACTTTTCCGTGCATGTAACTCTGGAACCACACGTTAGATTTTCATGCGGTTTTTTGTATTTATTAGCCAAGGCTTCAACTTAGATGTGTACAAAATTTTAGCTTCGTAGGCCCAGTGGAAGCCGGCGGTCAAAAACGAGGGCTTTTCGAACTGGTAGTGCCGATTTAGGGGTCTTTTGTGCATGGGTCCAAGATAAAATTAGTCTCGTAATGAAAAAAGCTGTACCAAAATGCTAGGAAATGTGTATCTCATGCATTATCCTCAGTGCCACCATAGCAAACGCATGAAACAGGGTATCTTGAAAAATTAAGACCAAAATTTTTCTCCATACAGAAGAAAAACGTCGATTTTGAGCTTCGAGATTCAAACCGTCGCAACTTCCGAAGTATATGGAGAAAATAGTTGAAATTTTGTATACATCTAAGTTGAAGCCTTGGCTACTAAATACAAAAAACCGCATGAAAATCTAACGTGTGGTTCCAGAGTTACATGCACGGAAAAGTGTTCGGTTTATTTTGAGACACTCTGTAGTACACGCAAAAATACACGCCTTGCGGGAAAAGAGAGGCAAAGTGTTGCTACTATCTTATACAGTACGTACAATAATACCACGTTTGAACAATGCAGAAAATGTGGAGCATCGTCGGCTCTTCTTGCGTTTAGTTAGTAGCTCATGCAGCTGGAATCCTTAGCTTCCGTATTACTGGGACCAAATTACAAGCGCGAATTCGCCACGACTGGCAGCCGACGCACAAGTGCGACAAATTGCTTTCACCTCTATCATCATGACTACAACGGGAACGCAACCACCCTGCTAGACAGAGGACGCAAGCTCAGTAGGATCCCCGGCAATCTGCAAGCAGTAGTGGACGATGGTGATAATCGGAGAATTTGGAGGAGGACGAGCTGCTGCAATTCCCCTAGTCGATCGCAAATGCTTCAGGTAAAAGGGGTAAAAAGAGAAGGCCTTTTGCTTGTATAGTAGATACCAATGAAACGTACTACGCTTGGTAATTGGTGCCTATACGTAAGCAATCACTCGCGCCCTGGCATAACCAAACCAGGCTGACGTAGGTCTGACAATACGTACTGTATGTACACTTACTGCACCTACTGTACGTATACATGGTACCTTATAGCCTATACACCTTGGGTACCTACCTATAGCCTATATTTTGCGGCATCCAACATATCCGATATTTGTAGTTTTTTATTCCTCGACGTTTCTCTTTTCGTCACGCAGACATGAGTTTGTTGATGTTCGGTGATGCCCCTTTTCCGCTGATTAGAAAATGCTTCTCCCAGACTGACGTTTTATGTTTGTCTCTGGCATTAAAATCAGTTTTTTTCTTATATCATATCAGTCCATAGCCTCACCAATACGACTCCCGGGGGATCCATTGAATCTTCTCCGCAGAAGTAAAGTACCAGTGGCGCCTTGTACGAAAGGAAGCATTGTGCAGTTGTCGTACTTGTGTATCAATCAAGTACGCAATCGTAAATTATAGTACAAATTATAATTCTAGGACCCATGTATTATTTATCTCGAGAACTACGCGACGTAGAGCAAAGCGGTCAAACTTCCACGGATAACTTTAGCTCGCCTCTCCAATAAAAAAAACCGTTTGTCTCCAGCTGCTCTGTGTGTCGAGATCTCGCCAAATTTCTTCAGTACTAAAATCGCCAAATCGGGCGTGGACCATTGGGCAATTCTAAACCTCGCAAACTCCCGAAAAATCAAAATGGCAGAAATAAGCATACGTGATGAAGACGATGAAAATGCGCATCGGGCGTACAGGGTCGTAGGGTGTCGTGGTTTGCGTGGTTTAGCGTCTGCCGAAAGGTGACACGATTTCAGTGCTGAAGGAATTTGGCGAGATCTCGACACTGAGAGCAGATAGAATCAAACGGTTTTTTTTATTGGAGAGGCGAGCTAAAGTTATCCGTGGAAGTTTTGACCGCTTTGCTCTACGTCGCGTACTTCTCGAGATAAATAATACATGGGTCCTAGAATTATAATTTGTACTATACATACATGGATGTCAACGGTAATCTGTGTTCGTATGCGTACGTTTACGTGCAATGCAACATGTACTGTAGGATCTCCATAGTCCATAGTGACGTCGTTTCAAGAAGCCAAGCCACAGCCACTCAAATCAATTCTTCTCGCTATCACGATGCCTTATCAATTGACATTCGTTGTAAAGATGAATGATAGGACGCTCCATATTTACTTCAACGCGAACGTACTGTACTGTACGTGTACAGTGCACATCAATACGGCTTATGTACTGGTATGTACATACACCTCTATGTACGTGCAGTGCATGCAACAATTAGTACCAGTCTTACCACAGTGATAGTCGGCATTCGGTAGCCGGTACACAGTGTATTCGGTGTAGGCCTACATAGAACCATCGCTGAACGCAGTTTCTAAAACAGTGGCTTGCAGCACTCATGCCATACAACAATATGCTGCGAACCTGAAAGGCTTCCGAAAGCGAAACCGATCTCGAACGAAAAGCATATTTACAGAATTCACTCACCCAGACGAACAATACAAAATGCAACTGGAATAGCACTGTCATATTGTGTGGGTAGCCCCGGGGCTACGCAAAAATTTAGAGGTCCCACATGGGGCTATGCATAGGGGGCATAGGGGGGCTATGCAGGGGGGGTTACGCATGGGGCATTTTTATGTTTTTGAGCGAGGTGCGCAAAGGCATATTTTTAGGTCAAAAGCACGTGTTTTAGGGCATAATTGAGGTCAAAACAGGGTTATTCTAGTACAATACACTGCACCCCCAAGCAGGCTTATAGGCATCTTAGCTTGGTGTGGGAGTGGCTATCGCTATGGGTACCATATAACCAGCTTACATACACTTAGGTAGGTTCAGGTACTGTACTATACATATGGGGGTATTATGCATAGGAGAAGGGGGGGGGGGGGGTTATGCATTGGGCATTTTTTATGTTTTGCCAATAGGGGGCTATGCATTGGGGGGTTATGCACCGGTATATACGGTACTCAACTGGTCAACTAGCTTTTCACGTGGTCATCTTTCGCCACTAACTGTGTACATTACGTACCTGCTGGAGACATCATAGGTACATCATAGGTAGGTACGTTCTACTGCGTCTGCGTACGTACGTACGTACGTATATTTTCTGCGTCCTTCCTCCGCCTTCTCCACCTCCGCCGCTCTTCAACCTCCGTCGCGCCATTCTCTTCCCACATATCCCACTCCCACCACCTATGTACTGTACATTCATCCCACATCCTATATATATATTGGTTTTTCTTTTCGTTTTTTTTAGCAAATTGCATTCTTTTATGCGAATCTATTATAGCTGCAAATGATGCTTGACCGTCTGTCTAAGATTATGATTAATTAAAGCAAAAATTAGTGTATAATTATGTACCTACGTAGACGATATTACTATTCAAATCCGATGGCAACCTCCAATCTCAGATGCTTCACTTTCTCTCCACATAATATTGACGAATCCACGTACATTTCCGCTTCAGTCTTCAATTATGCAAGTGTCTGGAATTCTCGTATATTGCCCTAAAAATTGCTGCTTTAGTGTACAGCGTACTACATACTGTAGTAATAAATAGTACGTAGAACTCTGTCTGGGATGATGAAGCTACTGTGCTGTTTCTGGATTTGCTAATAATTGGTATTCGATTCTTTGCTTCTCGTCAGCGCTGGAAGCTGCAGCTTATTCCCCACTCTCTCTTATCATATCGACCACCTGCGTCGTCGTAGAAGGAGGAAGCCGCCGAAGAAGCGAGAAGAGCGCGCTGAGTAGCAAGCAGGCTGCACAGGCAGCCCATTTATGTGCTCATGCCTTTATCCGTCAATCCGTTCGACGCGCACTGAGTTGATGATGTGATGTAGGCATCAAGACCGTAAAAGAGCATGCTAATAGCGCCTGCTGCTGCAGGGGACGAGAGCAATGGCACCACACACACCGAAAGGCGAAAAACCTCTTTCCCTTCTCTCCACGTACTGTAAAACCGGAAATTTTAGGATGAAAGGAAAGGGGATCTGCTTTGTTGGGACATTTCAAGTTTGGGACGGCTGAAGTCAAGCGCTCAGGCTCAGATATTTGTAGTTCCACTCAAAATGCACAGAAAATGCACTTTAGGACAGAATTTTAAAGCACAAGAATCTTTGTCCTAAGATTTATAATATGATCCTAAAACTTCTGGTCCTACAGTAACCCTTGTTCGCTTCCGGCATCAGAAGGGCACGGCACCCTGCCCCTCCCCTGCATTTTCTAACATGTGCCCAGATTAACCTATGTACAATACGTATGTGTATGACCTGCGGGTATGCGTACTTAAAATGCCATGCGCATGTAGTAGTAGACAATCTGCTGTATGTATACATGCGTGCCTTGCGTGCGTACTACGCTATGCATAACGTAGGACACGCTTGTACTAGCGGTAGTGCGGTACGTACGTGCTATTTGGCTGGTAGGTTTGTCTGTTTCGCTTGATTAGAAGGCGGAGAAGGGAAGCCACGGGCTTCTGTACTCCTTCTGTATGTGCACGTACGTACACTATCTGTATGATATAGGCCTATATACTAGGTCTACGTACTGTACATTTTCTTTTGGCTGCTATTTCATGGCCAGTAGTACTGGCGGTAAGCGAACAACTGACTTTTGCCTGCCTCCGTGCTTCTTGATGCGAAAAAGTCCCATACCCAGGAGCACGACCCGGCGAATACTCACCCATTGCTCTTGGCAAAGGACTTGTTTTCTGCTCTGTGTACTGTTATGCTGACGTACAGTACGTACATAAGCGACTATCTTTCTGCGATCAGTTCGCCTGCCTTGCCCTCTGGTTCTCATCCTGAAAAATCACTTGGGATCTATTTGGCATGTGTGCAGCTTAGATTCATTTCGGCTATTATGATTGCTGCCAGCGGCTGGGTATTGGGGGTCGTGTATTCGTGTTGTTGACTCGGCGAGACTGGATCCGCCCAACTGTCCTACTTTATTTCCGGTGGAACTAGACCCATGTCACATGAAAATTGCTTCGGCTGTCTCTTATGCCTCTTCTGCGCACTTTTTCCTGTGTGCCCGTGCCTGTAAAGCTCATGTGTCATGCCTCAATCGTAGAGTCTTATAAATTGACATTATTGGTCTTCTATAGCAGCTGGTTATCCATCCGGATCAAGGTAGACGCGATAGCGGAACCTCGAGAGGCTCACGAACGAAGCTCCGCCGCGTCCCACCTTACTTAGTCACGTGTAAATAGGAGTGACGGAAATAAAAAAACACATTTGCTCATAACTCCCGAGCCAAGAGGCCGATTGAGCTGAAATTTTGCCCGAAGATGCCCCCTATGAGTACGTATCTGCTGGCAAAATTTCAGCTCGATGGGCCTACTGGTTAGGGCGCTACGGGCGAAAAACCTATTTTTGAAAGGTGTGGACAGCTTATGTACTGAAAAACTGTTCCCACCGTAACTTTTCAAAGAGTCGTGGGATCGAGCTCGGTTTTTTTTTAAAAGATGGGAAATGTAAAGATCTTGGGAAAGTGGTCCGAGCACTTTTTGCGTTTAAGGCCTCTGACACCCTTAAAATTGCGATTTTGTGGTAAAAATAGTTGCAAAGTTAGCCAGCATACTCCTCCCTGGATTTTTTTCAGATCTGAGTGGTAGGTATACCAAAAGATAGATCTCACTCTATTCTCGATGGGACTTTTTTAGTTTTTTAAAATTAGCTTTGGTTCTCGAGTTATGAGCTGTCAAAGTTGGCTGTTTTTATGTTTCGCTTTAGCAATACTTAAGGACGTGACAGACAGCTGATTTTAGTGCCTGCTGCACTCTAGAGGCCACTTATAGCATACCATTCGATTCGTCTTCAAAAGAGCTATCGATTGCTGGCCACTGCGACATGCTCATGCCTGATTCACATAGTAAAATATGCCTTCACATAGGCGAACGTCGCAAAAAAGGTGTTATTCTTTCAAAGTTGGCGACTTGTAGGCATGTGACATACCATTCGATTCGTCTAAGCAAGATCTATCGATTGGAAACAATTTCTACATGCTCGTATCCAATATGCCTGATTCACATAGTTTTTAGTTATTCACATACAAATAAAAGAAAACACAAATTAGCTAAATGTAGGCATATGGGATACCATTCGATTCATCTTCAAAAGATCTATCGATTGCTGCCCACTGCGACATGCTCATGCCTGATTCACATAGTAAAAAATGCGTTCACACTTATGAAAGTCGCAAAAAAGGTGTTATTTTCTTCAGTTTGGCGATTTGTAGGCATGTGACATACCATTCGATTCGTCTTTGCAAGACCTATCAGTTGGGAATAATTTCTACATGCTTGTACCCAATATGCCTGATTCACATAGTTCTACTGTATTCACATAGGGACAAAATAAAACAAAAATTGGCTAAATGTAGTCAAGCTGATACTGTAAAGCTAGAAATTTTCGGACGAACCTAATTTTCGGACTTCGGACGGAGGAATCTCTGTCCGAAATTTAAGTTGTCCGAATTTTTATATGTACTGCAGGCCTAAAGTACGTTATGTACTCATGTACGTAAAGTAATACTACATACTGTATAGTACTCGGTACACTACATTACATAAAAGTACTATGCTACGACCACCCTGACTGAATTTCTATTATGTAGGCCTATCATGTATGCACATTGCATGCACATAGTAAGCGTTTAGTACTCAGTACAGTACATACGTACAAATGTCATAACCACCCTTCGCGTATACGCACAACAGCCAGAGCATTGCGTCCGAAAATTAGGTTGTCCGAAACCAGTTACCCCCCTGCTGTCTGAAATTTAAGTGCGTCCGAAAATTTCTAGCTTTACAGTATGCCATTCAATTCATCTTGGCAAGGTCTACCTATTTCTTGCATTTCTTACTAACCACCTCCTCGCTCATAACTGATTCACATAGTCTAATCAAATTCACATAGGCTCAATTCCACTCAAAAACAAAGAAATGTCCTGTGTAATTTATAATGTATCTTGAAGTTCCACTTGCGCATCTCGTCAACTCGAGCTCGGTTTATTTTTAAAGAATTGCATTGCATGTGTTATGCACATTCACATACTCCATCTCCTCTCAAAAACATAAAAAATGTTCCATGTAATGTATGATGTATCTCGAGGTTCCACTAGCACATCTCGTCAACTCGAGCTCGGTTTTTCAAAGATTTGTAACATAAAAATGTAGCACATCTCGTCAACTCGAGCTCAGTTTTTAAAAGATTTGTATGCATGTGCTAAAACAAAATGCATCGATTGGGAACAATTTTGACATGCTTGTATCCTATATGCTTCTAATATTTCAAGTAGACGTGGCAGGAACCAGTGGAGAAGTGCTCCTAAGGAGCACGAAGGAAGTGAGCGAGAGGCTCACTAGCCTGCAGATGCTTATGGGGTTGACGGCGCAGAAACCAGAAGGTTCCAACCACCAATCGCTGCCGAAACTTGCTACCCCTTCGAGTTGACAGCCTCTCGCACAATCTGCTGCTGTCTGACTGGTGTGGGCATACTTTTGCCCATTCCCAATCATGGCAAACAAAACTCTTCAATGACCTTTGTTGCCTCTCGCCTGCTTCTGTACGCCTGATCACATGCAAAACGCTGGATCCAAACCATAATATTTGGTCATCTTAACTAGGTAATTATATGTATGTATAAACATGTACATGCTGGTACATAGTATGGTGCAACAAAAAAACTTGAGCATTAGTTCAAAGACAAAAAATGTGACATTTCCTCTAGAGTAGAACATACATGCTGTACTTACATACCAGCAAAGATTTCATGTCTTATAGCTTTCCCTGTTTATCCTAATAACAGCAAGTGATAACTTCAGCTGAAACTTAATGATTCCAAAGCCGATATTTTGAATCGAGAAGATCGAACCCTGGTGGACCTCTCACCTTCTATTTGGCAAGAAACGTGTGAAACGGCTGGTCATATTGGAGGCCATTATTGAATGGGTACGTACGTACTACATGCGAATGCACATGCGAGAAAGAATAAACATACATACAATACATATGCACATACTTATTCATAAACGCTGCATGGATCAGGCATACAGAAGCAGGCGAGAGGCAACAAAGGTCATTGAAGAGTTTTGTTTGCCATGATTGGGAATGGGCAAAAGTATGCCCACACCAGTCAGACAGCAGCAGATTGTGCGAGAGGCTGTCAACTCGAAGGGGTAGCAAGTTTCGGCAGCGATTGGTGGTTGGAACCTTCTGGTTTCTGCGCCGTCAACCCCATAAGCATCTGCAGGCTAGTGAGCCTCTCGCTCACTTCCTTCGTGCTCCTTAGGAGCACTTCTCCACTGGTTTACTACCAGCCGTCGTAACAATTTATTTTCCGCGTCCGCATGCTGCCACTGCTATAGTTGTTATAGGTGTAAAATAGTGGATTGGATCGTGCTCATGACATTTGTGTAAGATGTACTCAAATTTCGTGGAATTATGATGAAGCAGGATGACTTGGATTTCACGAGTAAAGCGCGAGTGAAAGAGTGCCTCAAAGTCATCAATGCTTGCGGTCTGCCTGCTTGCAACTTTCGACACTTCTACGTAGCTTACCATCATCATGCCACTTGCGCTTTTGAACTTTGGGGTCATCATGTTGTGGGACTGAGACGTGCTGCGTTGCGTACGTTATGTCTCTGCGCTTATATTATATTTTTGAATGCGTGGCAAAAAAGCTCGCTAGTAAAAAATAAATTACACAGCGATCCTTCCATGGGATGCACATTTATCCTCAAAAGCCCGCTAAAATTGTCCATATCTATCTCAGCCTAAGCCTAGTACATACGTACTGAAACGCACGGTATGAATGAAGTACGCAGTCATGCATTACTTTCTCTTTGCTGTTGTCGTATTGCTTTTCTCACTGTTTGATTCGCGATTCGCTTTAGCTGAACGGGCTTTTTTCTGCTTCCTGGAGGACAAACTGCTTGCTACTGAGCATCTCTTAGTTGACTTATAGCCTACATTGTACTGTACGCTACTTCTACATTGAACAAGAAGCTTTTGGGCTCCTCTGACTGAATATAGAAGATTGAACTAGAAAACAGTTGCTTTCTGGATGATTCTCAACATGCTGATGCTACCAAATAATTATATTCATTCATATCTTTGTTGAGAAGCAAAAAAGGAAAGTACGTAGGTGCTGTAGGTACCTATGATGGGGCATGGGGGCAACGTTTATGCCGCTGTGTGCAAATTCTGGAAATACTTACATTTGTGCTGCACCGACTCTGAAGTCCGATATTTTTTACTGAAGAAGCCTGCGCGCCATATTCCGGTGGCACAAAAGAGACGCAAAAACAGAGGAATAAAGATATAAGGACCGAATGGCATGTTGTAGAGTGTAGATAGATTGGATACATACATTTATAATGTAGATAGATCTACTACGTAGCCTACGAACAGTAATATGTACTACGTCTCCAGGTCTGTACGGCTACCGACTCTATTGGGTGCATTCGGATGCTTGGAATTAGCTAATTCTGTCCCCTTCCCTTGTGCTACGTTCTATTTTATCTGTCGCCGCGTGTTTGGTATGTACAGCAGGGAGAGGAGTGACAGTCTGTGTCCTCGTGCGTGTCCTTCGCTTTAATTTCCCGTTGGTAGCTTTAATTCAGTGTGTACGCATAGTACTACTATGTAGAAGCAAGCACACAGGGCGTGTATGTGTAGTGATGTGCTTGTTTTTTATTCTTCTGCCAGGAACCAAAAAAAGATCGACAAGTGGCGCCGTTTGTGGCTCGGAAAAAATTCTTCAACTCCAGCGTCACCAAAATCATTGTCATTGTGATGATGCGCGCTGTTTTTGTTCCTCAAAATAGTCCTCCTCCTCCTCCTCCTTTTTGACCGTAATTTGACTCGGTTTACGGTTGCTTTCCCAACCAACTGGTATGGCTCTTTCGCGACCGCAAGCGGTCAACAAACAGACACCCAGTACGACGTAGATAGTCAAGTAGTTTGCCGAACTCGTACAGACAAACCGCCCCCCCTTGTTGGATACTGTTCCGCTTCAATTTTGGTGTCGCGCGCGCGGGTTCATTGTTTCAAGAGTTCGCGGTGCTTGCTTTATTTCGCCGATTACATGGCTCATGCTCATTTAGCTGCTTTTGCTAAGCCAAGCCCAGCAAGCGGCGAGTATGCTATTAGCAGCAAGAGGCGAGGAAGGCGGTCGTCGTTGTTCTGCTTCTTCTCTCAGCTGGAAGAAGGCAAAAGGGAAGCAGGCAAGAAGCGGATTAAGGGCTGCTGAAGTCGCCGTTCTGTGGTTCTTCATAGTGCGAGTAGCTGTCAGAAGGCTGAAGGAACTTGTCAATCATTCCTCCATGCATTCGACTGCTGCTGCTTACTGTTTTAGCTGAGACAACACACATGACGACTCTTTGCCCAATCCGCCTATGATCACCCTGCTATCTTTACACCTACACTACTTGCTCCACCATTTATTACCGTATTATTCTTCGCTCGGATGCTAATTTTAATCAAGATAAAGGTGCCGACACGGTGAAGGCCGCCAATTTGCAGCTGCTGCTGCTTTCTGCGCTACAAACCACGATGGGCTGCTTTTGGATGATGCTGGGGCATAGGTCCTATCCATCATGCCCTGGCCTCACATCAGCCTGCGTGCTTTCCATCAATCATGTTATTCTCTGGTGGCGTGGTGTGGTAGAGTAGGAGAATGAAACCATCGGAGTTGCGTAGGATTATCGTATCGTCGGCGGCGCCCCGGTTCGAACCGCCACCTGCTGCAGCTGCCGCCATCGATCGGCATCAACAAGCGCCGACCAGCAGCCTGCAGCAGCTCTACGGTTCTGCCGCCACCGCTGCTGCTGCACAGGTATGTAGGGTACTATGGGGTAAACCCGGACACCTAAGCTTTTCTGAACTTGCCGCTTCAGCAAATGAAGAACATGGTAGCAGCTCATGTGAAAGAGGAGAGTTCAAGGAATCGATTGGTAGAATACTTTGTCTCAATTCAATATCGGTCGTATGGTTGTTGAGATACGCTACGTAGGTGTCCGGGTTTACCCCCGTGTCTGTGTTTACCCCACAGTACCCTATATGCAAAGCTCTGCATGCAACAGGTTAGTGTCGACGGGGTGTACGTAAGATTGCAACAGATAACGCACGATTTGTAACGCCAAAGTTGATGTTGGAGGAGGGAAAGGATTTTCGGTTTGTTACCTATACAAATGGCACCCAAACGACTGTCACCTTTTTGGCTGCCAATCGAATGCATCTTACAATAAATCAATACTACATACCGTATTTACCGGTGCATAGCCCCATGGGGGTATGCAAAAATTGTGAGGTCCCAATGGGGCTATGCATAGGGGGGGGGTTATGCATGGGGGGTTATGCATGGGGCATTTTTTATGTTTTTGAAAGGTGCGCAGAGGCTTTTTTTTTAGGTCAAAAGCACGTGTTTTAGGGCATAATCGAGGTCAAAACACGGTTATCCAAGTACAATACACCCCAAGCAGGCTTATAGGCATCTTAGCTTGGTGTGGGAGTCGCTATGGCTACCATATGACCAGCTTACATAGGTAGGTTCAGGTACTGTACAGTACATATGGGGGTATGCATAGGGGGGTTGTGCATTGGGCATTTTTTATGTTTTGCCAATATGGGGGTATGCATTGGGGGGGTTATGCATTGGGGGGTTATGCACCGGTAAATACGGTACTTTGATCGTAACGGATCACTGATCTAGCTGATCTTCTCAAACTCACATCGAACAACGTTTTAGAGTATAGACAAAGTTGAGGAGCTAGCGCAGACAGTACGGCTCTACCGAGGTACGTTCTACGGTGCATACAATACGCAGCAGAAAGCAATGGCGGTCAGCTCATTTATGAGCTCTTCTCGCTCCCTTTTGAACTGAAGAGTTATCATGATCAATCATGTATGATCCGGCCGTGTGTTTGTCTCTGTCAAAGTGATAGGTGATTGTGTTGAGTACACGAACAAGCAGCATAAGGGTGTCGGGCGGACTCAGAGCTTCTTCTCAGCGCCTGCTGCTGTATTGCTCTCTATTTCCCGTTGCTACGCACTTTTTGATGGATCCCTACTATCAGTCAGCACACATAACAGTCGTACATACAATACACACATCATGATACACGTACATCCATACATACTATGGTGTATGTAGTCACAGTCAGTTTAGTATGGTCCTTGTTGAGCAGTGTCTTTCCTTGCTTCATCTCCCTTCAGAGGTTTTTGCAGAGCATTGTTTTGGTAGCCCGAATTTTTTTGCTCCCTAAATCGGGCTTTCTTCGGATTGCGACCAGGCAACTGAGTTCGTCACGGATTTTCTTTCGTTTCTTGCTACAAAGCCCAAGTCATATCCTGCATCTCTCGCCTTTCTCTGTGTCTCAGCTTTTCGTTTTTCTTCAAATACTCTTCTGAGCGATATTGATAGTGATAGTGATCAGTTTTCATTTAGCTTTTGCCTGCCCCTTTCGGTCGACGAGTTGGTTCTTGCCCTCATTACGTAAGACTATGCAACTCGTACACGCGCACATACCCACAGCGTCAGATACTTTGTGTTCACCATGTACTATGTATGCACGCGTACATTCATTGCTATGTACGTAAGTTACGTACGTATATACAGCTATAGAACAGTACAGTACAGTGCGCATACAAGCTACCGCATTGGGAATTGTTTGCGAGGCTTTTGTCAGTCAGCGGTGGCAGCTTCTTCTGTCGAAAAACTTCATCCATCCTTCTTCTGTCTATGTTTGTGGCAGTTGTGGCTTTGCCAACTCCAGCGTGAACGAACCATAAAAGGCGATTCAACGGCGGAAATGCCGAGCGCCGACTGACTTACGCACTGCTCGTTCAACAGTCGGGTATTTTCCCGCACACCTGCCGTTTCCTTGTATGACACTATGAAGAGCGTTAATTTCTTCTTCTACGTAGCTCCCTCATTCTACGTATAGGTACATGCCTGCCTTTTTTATGTCTAATAGACAGACCGAACTCCGAAGTGCGTCACTTCACGCTCCGGAATGTGCTTGAGCGTCCATTGACTCGATGACAGAAGAGAGCGCACTGATGTGGCAGCTAGCAGGAGTACTACCGTATTTACCGGTGCATAGCCCCCTCCCCCTATGCACAGCCCCCTTTATGCATAGCCCCCATATTGGCAAAACATAAAAAATGTCCCATGCATAACCCCTTATGCATAGCCCCCTATGCATAGCCCCCTATGTATAGCCTCATGTATAGTAGGACCAGGACCTCTCAATTTTTGGGCTATGCACCGGTAAATACGGTAAATAGCTGTGTAGCTTTCTCTGTCATAGCTGAGCTGGCCAGCGTGAGCTGAGCAGGCGTTTGCGTGGGTCTGGGTGTACGCACGCACACAGTTTTGTAAGTACTGTACTTATGTACTCCCTAGAATACATGTATGTACCTTTGCGGCTGAAATCACATTTTATGCATGTGCATACGTGTATGGAGATGCGCAGCACTCATTGGCCTCGATCGGCTTTTATTAGTAGGGAAAGCGCATCATAGGAGGTTGGAAAGAAAGGAGAAGAGTAAGCAAGCAGCTACATAAGCGTAATGTAAGCATAAGCAAGCCGCAAGGGCGGCTTCTGCTTCGGATTAGCCGCCGTGCTGCCACTACAGTGTATACGTACGCATGTAATGCACCTAGTGCAACGCAACCTGAATTGAACTCCTAATAGTACTGACTGTGGCTGATCAATTCGCTGCTCCTCATCCGTGTAGGGTAGGATGGGGTAAAGTCGGAGACCAAGATTTTCTCAATTATCTGAATGACTTGCTTGCCACCAATACGCAACTGAGTCGGCTACTTCATTGGATCGAGTTGGCTTTCGCCTAGGTTAGGTAGGTCTACTGATATGGGAGTTTTGTTCACTTGAGCTTGGAGAGCAAAGGTTGGTGTCCGTCTTTCCCCCATGCTACCATACACCCATGTACATTTTTTATCCCCGTGTTCCTCGTCCTTGTTGCGATGGATGGTATTATTCGTTTACGTGTACATACCTACTATTTACTCCATACAAGAACGCACTACTACACTGCGCGTGTTTTACCATGGGAAAGGTGGAAGGCGATTGGCGGGGAAGGCACGCACCGGCTTTGCTTTATCCGTTTATCGTGAAATCTTATCGTGCTTTCGTATCACATGATACTAGGGTGGGTAGGTTAGTTACTAGGTACCGTACATGATGCGTTCGTGTAAATATAGCCTCCTCTGCCTTTACGGGACAAGCCAATTTCCGCCCTTCTGTTTTTGACTAATTGGATACCCGATAGTATGAGTTGCAGAGAAGTGCGAGTATTATTTTTTATATTCTGCACCTTTCCCTGCTTATATACCTACTCATTTATTTTGGCTGATCCGGATAAGCCTATTTTACCTTTTCACCAGACCTGCCCCTATTGCTTCGACAGTCGACATCGACACTGACCTTTCGTTTCGAGATGTTTGGCGTTTTTTATCGTTTGTTCGAGAAGCTATCATCGAGGTCGTGACCGCTCGCTGTATTTGTACTGGTCGGTAAATCCGTTGCAATAGTCCACCTATTATAGGTTACTACGTGCAGCATGTACAGTGTTGCATTAGTATGCTTGTGCATAGGTAGGCGGACGCTGAGGAGGGAGGTGGAGGTGGCGGAGGAGGAGAAGTATTTTTAGGCCCTGCCTGCTTTTACTGTGGCGAAGCATGCAATGTAATCAAATGTACCTACCTACATACAATAGGTCATGCGCTTGCTCTTAAAACTGAGACATGGATTGGGGCGGCGTTGCCCAGAAAGTCAATGCTCCTTTTGTCTACTAGTAGCTATCTTTGAGCACTATTATTGTACATCCATAAAAAGTAAGAACGAAGATTTTTCGGTGCGAGTATGATGGGCTATCATGTTGTGTCTTGCTTCCATTTACCAAGTGCAAGTAAAGCTTTTCCTCTGCTACCACTTTTAGAGCTTCCGCAATCTCATTCACTTGAGTGTCAGTAGTGGACGTCTACACTACATACATACACTTTGTTCTGTATTATGCTAGGCGCGCGCGTTCTTTCTTGTGCTCTTCATGGACTTCAATTGAATTGAGTGGCGTACTATGTAGTACAGTACTAGTAGAAGAGAAATCAGAGCATGACTGATTACAAACTGGGAGATGGGCCATGACCAAATATGAGCCAGCAGGATGAGACGATCATTATACGACACTATCACTTTTCTCATGGAATTTGAGGACCAGACAAGACAAGACTTTCAACTGTCGTGAACGCACTATTATTGTTGCAATACTGCTGGTGTCTATGATATTACGACATTGGAGCGATAAATAAGATCTTACTTTGACTGGACGACCCAAAGGGTTCAATATTTCATCAGCAGCTGTGCTGTGTTATTGTTTCATGCATTGGTCCATATTTGGCCATTTGCTCCTGTTCCAATTGACTTTTTGGGAAAGTGCGCTGACATGTGGTACTGATCTGCTGGTTCTCGCTCAGCTGACGTTTTTTTGATGGGAGTGGGTACAGGTAAACAGTTAACCCTGCGGCATTTTATCATCATTTGCATGCAGCACAGTGTGCTAGAGTAGGACGAGGCGTCTACTTCTACTACTTCTACTACTAGCTTGAATTTGAATGACCGCTGACCATACTTCGTCGTTGGTCAGTAGTAAGCGCTCAACCGTGGCCCGTCATCAGATTCATGCGTTTGGGCTTGGCGGTTGATTTGCCGCAATTCTGCACATGCTTCAGTCAGCTAACTACTGGCTGGATCAACAGGGCTATTTCCAAGTATTCATCAAGGTACAGTTCGTACATATGTGTGGGAGTTTTCAAATCCAAAAAATTCAATCCAATCCAAATGCTCAAAGCCACATGGCTCAAGAACAATATTTGCTCATTTGCACTCTTTGTTGTTTTTTGAAGCGCGCTGAAAGTGAGCGCATGTGCATCTACTCCTACACCGCAGATTGGAGGTATGTAATGTAGGAGTACATGCGTTCGCTCCGCGCGCCTCCCGCTGTTTACTTTACCTCTGAATTTTGGCTGATTGCCAACACAATCAAACAAACGAAAAACAATAACAAAAGAACCAACTATAGGCCTACTAAATTTCCGCCTGTTCTTTTGTTTTCAGAGATACGCGGAGCTTCGCAATTCCTCGACGGCTTCTTCGTCGCGATCCCATCTGCCTGTCCATCACAGCAACCAGCACAAGGACAGCAACCAGAATCCGCAGGTGAAGGAACATACTGGAGGAGGAGGAGGAGGAGGCGGATACTGCAACAAGCTCGAACAGGAGAATTTTTACTTGAGGACTCAACTGCAAAGCTTGCTGCAAGAGCTCAAAGCGAAGGAAGATTTGGTATGTACTGTACGTGGTGTGGATGTACTGCACTGTACTGTACTCTGGTATGTACTGTACGAGAAGGAGCATGTTGGATTTCCATGGTTGTCGTACTAACCAAGGAGCTATAAGTAGAGGAGGCGACACTCGACCTGATCCACACCGGTCCCAACCCTCGTGGCCGCACGAGGGACAGCAGGTCTCGAAGCGAAAGAATAATTACGGTAGCCTACGTACGTGGTAAAAACGAAGTCGACAAAGCGCGCAGCTTTCGTTTCTTCCTCTGCTCGCTGCGCGCTTTGTCGACTTCGTTTTTACCACGTACGTAGGCTACCGTAATTATTCTTTCGCTTCGAGACCTGCTGTCCCTCGTGCGGCCACGAGGGTTGGGACCGGTGTGGATTCTGGGCGTTGGCAGTGTCCGTGCCTAGCAAGGTTTCGACCTCTCTTCTTCAGGCATCCGTGGAATTCCAAATAGACAGAATCCAGCCAAGGTACGATAATGCGTATACCTCAACTTTCTTCGATCTTTTCAATGGTGGGGTCGGCGTTAACCCATCCCCAATTGGTAAGGCCAAAAATGGCCATTTTTCAGATTTTTGACAAAAGTAGGGTATCTTGCTGGCCTCAGCGCAACACGCACAGAGCCAGCCAAATGCTGTCCTTCTCAAATTCCACCACCAAGGGTCCAAGCTTCGCACTGATGTTGTTAACTCCTTCCCCACCACACTGGCAACCTGAGAAATTGATGGAAAACCGCCTTTTTACATGCATTTCTACCCAAATATTCTACCCTAGTGCAGTCAAGCAGGGAAATTTAGAGTACCCTACCCTAGTTTTATGCGTAGATTTCGAAAATAAATGTGGTTTTTTCATTTTCCTACGTTTAAAGGCAAGGGCTACCCCAACATCGACTTTCGAATTTCGAATTCAAACCCATCCTATCAAAAACTATATTTTTATTCGAGTCTTTTGCAAAAAACCGCTTTTCAAAATTCCTATCCGTTCTCGAGTTATTCGATGATAAAGGTTGCAAATTGTCAGTACTGAGGGCGACGTCGGGAACCGTTACGGTATGTGTTTCCGTGGCTAGTGAAAAGGGTAGAATTGTAAATGCAGCATATAGACTGTACAATTAGGGGAGGACCGCCGGCGCACAGTATGGGGTGATCCAACGTGGGCTTGTCCATATTTTGCAAAATAATTTGCCACGAGACGAGTACAATTTACACGTACCCCTAGACTGCGCGCTCCGCTTCGGTGCGCGTGATGGGCGCACCCAAAGCGAAGCGAAGCGACGTTCGCGCAGCGAAGAGGAGCGCGCGCTCTAGGGGTACGTGCTACTTTTTTTGAAAAAATATTCAAATAATTTCTGCGGATGATTCTCTATTCATTCCACTGGCAAATTGAATGGGCTATAGAGGAAGAAACGGTGAAGAAAATGTTTTGCAAGCGCAGCCACGTTGGGCATCCTGTACTGTGAGCTGGTCCCACGTTGGACATCCTGTACTGGGAGCTGGTCATCCTCCCCATTGTAGTGTCTTTGATCTCTTTATCTTTCGTCTTCATTGCAACGGAAACGGAAGTAAGAAACGCAATGCAACGAAAGCAGGAAGTAGCAAATCATGCCGTGGGGATGAAGCGAAGCAGTGGAGTCCAAAGAGAAACAACTGCATCATGCTCAGCGGACTTTTTGAGGCCTCTGGTCATATTATTAGGCCACTCCTCAACCTCATTTACTCTACTCTACCTGTGCTATTGGTGGGCCCATTGAGAACAGGAGCTGATAAAGAAGACAAAGAGAAAAGGCAACAGCAAGCAGGGACAAGACAATGACAGTGTGGGGAAGAAAGAGATGAAACAAACGCCTTCAAAAAGGTTAGGTACATGCTGTAACTCTAAAGCCTCATGTTTAACCCCCCTTATACAGGGTTGTTCAGCCTCAACTCCTATCACGAATGGTGTCATATCTCCACGCACGCCGAAAAATCGACTAGGTTCAAATTGTGTTCTGTGGAGGGAGGTGGAAATTTGGCAATGTCTGTGATTGGAGTCGAGGCTGCAAAACATGATAGTATGGATATGGATCAGTTGCGTTGTCACAAGTGTGGGTAAAATTAGACCCTGCAATATTAAGTGACAGCTAACCCTGTCGCAACAATGCAACTGGTCCATATCCATAGCATTTGATCCTTGAGGAGCGAGTTGTCTCTGGGCCTTTTCCATGGTCCCATTGACGAAAGAAACACATCAAATTGGTGAGAAAATCTGTTTTGAAGGAGTTTTTTTGCAGCATGTACAATGGCCCAGAGACAACTCTTGCTGGACAGACTAGTACTACTATTCACTGGTTGCGCTAAGAATTTTGGGTGGGTGCAAGGTGGCCCTGTGGTATTTAGTGAAAGCCATCCACATCCCCATCGACACTGATTTGATGCATACTGAGACCTGGCGTCATTGTTGGCAACAAGTTGTTCAGCTGTTGTTGGTTTGTTGTTCATTTATATATGGGTCTTGTCAGTTTGTTGTTCATTCTTCAACAAACTGCAACAAACCAACAACAAAGATATATAAATGGACAACAATTTTTTGCCAACAATGACGCCAAGTCATAGTATGTGTTAAAACTGCTGGGCCACCTTGTGACTACCCAAAGTCTTAGCGCAAGGGTCAATAGTCTGGCCATTAAGAGTTTGCTATGGAACTCAAGTCGTGTTGTATAAGATAGAAAGACAAATATGGACTTATCTGCATGCTTCATGGCAGTGCTCCTATTTTGCTCCTAAACACTGTACATACAAACTGGGAAAGAGAACTCCACAGCAAACTTAAAATTCCATGGCATAAGATGTACTGTTAAAACAATTTTTGGGCTTTTGTCCTTGGACATTGGGCGTTTGTGTAAGGTCGGACACATAACAATGATTGTTGCTTGGATATGGATGCAACTTAATGCATTTTTGGCGCAGGTGCATTATGGTGGATTCAGAAGCCCATATTTGAGCTGGTTATTTGCCAGCTGCTGCAGGAATATGGCCTGCTGGAAGCAATCTGTCAACAAACTGTACTGTGGTAATGATGGACACAATTTTGCAGCTAGACTGGTCTCAAAACTGTTCAACTGCATGGCCAAGAACAAGGCAATACTCTTGGCAGCATTTATTGAAGATGAACAGCTTGTGGAAAGGGTCCTATTCCTGTCATAACAACGTTTTGAAGCTAAAAGTTAGAAAAGATAACTGTTACCTATATTGAATGGGGTCATATGATTTGCATTGTATTTCCAGTGTTCTTTGTCATTGTGTGCAACCCATGTCACCGGTGTGCATGATTCCATGATTTTTCGCTCCCTTGAATTGTGTAGTGCCAATGCTGTATGAAAACTGGTCGCCTTGAATCAATTTTTTCACTATTATTAGCGGTGTCCTGTCAGACCAGGTTGGATCACCCCATACTGTGCGCCGGCGGTCCTCCCCTAATTGTACAGTCTATATGCAGCACATTGGCTGCATGGACTGTGGCCCGGACTGTAGGGAACATTTATTCAGGTTCCCTAGAGATAGAGTAGAAGTCCCAAAAGCAAAAACAGGAACAAAGGCGCTGTATTTCCAACTAACCCTTTTCAAAACTGACCTACCGTAACGGTTCCCAACGTCGCCTTCAGTACTGAAAATTTGCAACATTTATCATTGAATAACTCGAGAACGGATAGGAATTTTGAAAAGCGGTTTTTTGCAAAAGACTCGAATAAAAATATAGTTTTTGATAGGATGGGTTTGAATTCGAAATTCGCAAGTCGATGTTGGGGTAGCCCTTGACTTTAAGGCCTGATAAACCCGGTTGTTCACGTGTTCTCGGATGGAAAAGTGTGCTAAAAGCAAACATTTTAAAAATCAAGTACCCTGGCCTAATTTTATGTGTAGATTTCAAAAATGACCTTAATTTTTACATTCTTCCACTTTTAAGGCCTAATATACCCGATTTTTTTACTCAAAATGGCATAAAAAGATGCTATTTAGGCCTTAAGCGTGGGAAAATTTAAAAATTAAGCTCATTTTTGAAATCTACGCATAAAATTAGGCCAGGGGACCTGATTTTTAAGGTCTCAATGCCCTGTTTCGGAGCCAACTTTGAGGCTTCCTCGTAGCCGTTGTGTGCAAGATAATAGTGATCACTTATCACGTAAATATAGCACAACCCTTCCTCTACACGTACACCAAACGGCAGCGCCAAAGCTCTTGTATTCGGCGCAGTACGACACGCCGAAGAACGCCCAAAAACCATGCGATTTGGGTGTTCCGAAAGAACCACTGGGTATTTTTCAACATGCGGCACATCATTCAACGCGTCTTGACGAGAGGAATCGATCGGTACCTGCGGCGCCTCTCTACGTTGCCTCTACGCAAAGTTATCCAAGAAAAACGTGTTTGAAAAAGTTATCGTTTCAATCAAGAATAGCGCCACGGAGAGGCCGTTTCAAGAGGCGCTCAATGGCGCGTCAAAGAGATCGTGTAACACGCTTTCGATCGATATCTTGATCTCCTCTCAACTCGCTTTCGTTGGCTCAGGAGAGCCTGAACCGAATTTATCCAGAAGTCCATGCATAGACAGTTGTCCCTGCATAGTACGAAGACGAGCGCAGAGAGCGCGAATGGAGCGGAAACAGCCAACGGAAAACAAGCAGACGGATGATCGTATGGTGTCAGGAAGTGAAAACAGCTGGAATTAGATATCACCAGATACTTCAGTAGTAGTACAGGAGTCCACGTTCAGAAAAACAAGACATTGAGACCTTAAATTGTTTGCTTTTAGCACACTTTTCCATCCGAGAACACGTGAACAACCGGGTTTATCAGGCCTTAAACGTAGGAAAATGAAAAAACCACATTTATTTTCGAAATCTACGCATAAAACTAGGGTAGGGTACTCTAAATTTCCCTGCTTGACTGCACTAGGGTAGAATATTTGGGTAGAAATGCATGTAAAAAGGCGGTTTTCCATCAATTTCTCAGGTTGCCAGTGTGGTGGGGAAGGAGTTAACAACATCAGTGCGAAGCTTGGACCCTTGGTGGTGGAATTTGAGAAGGACAGCATTTGGCTGGCTCTGTGCGTGTTGCGCTGAGGCCAGCAAGATACCCTACTTTTGTCAAAAATCTGAAAAATGGCCATTTTTGGCCTTACCAATTGGGGATGGGTTAACGCCGACCCCACCATTGAAAAGATCGAAGAAAGTTGAGGTATACGCATTATCATACCTTGGCTGGATTCTGTCTATTTGGAATTCCACGGATGCCTGAAGAAGAGAGGTCGAAACCTTGCTAGGCACGGACACTGCCAACGCCCAGAATCAGGTCGAGTGTCGCCTCCTCTACTTATAGCTCCTTGTACTAACCAATGGTCAATGTTGTACATACATTGATTTTTTCATACACACAGTGCGTACATCCTTGCATACATTCGACCGGCAGTAGGGCGCTACACACGTAGCGAGAAAACTCCCGTATCAGTTTACGATACGATGAAGCATAGGGAGACCGGTGAATTCACCGGGGGTGTGAAACTCACCACGTGTGAACACGTGAGAAAAATGTCGCGCGTGGGAGCAAGTGAGAATGCTCAAAACGCAAAACAAAAACTCGAAGTTTCAAACTCACCGTGAGTTTTGCTCACCACGTGTGTAGCGCACTAGTGTATTGCACGCATGGAAGAATCGCGTGTATGTATGCATTGCATATGTTGCAGGAGCAAGTGGTTGCCCATCGTCAAGATGCAAGTGCTACGCCAATATCTCAGATGCATCAGGAACTGCGAAGCTCAGCTCCTCCCGTAAGCATTGGAATAAATGTACCGCAGAAGATACCTGAGCCCATTTTGTGCGGGGTAATTCGGGCAAAATCATTCTTGTGCGCTCTGCTTCTGTTGTCTATTGTTGTATATTTGCTGGGGTGGGGTTCCCCATCGCCCCTTCTCGTTGAGTAAAGGTATAGTCTGGCGAGTAGGAGTTGGCAGTTGGACTCAAGGCCGTCCCGCTACTTTCTCCTTCAACTGCGCACAGCGCACAGGAGAAGGGGGAAAAGGAGGAGGAAAATGCCATATTACTCCTAACATTTGCATACTCATGGCGCGTTCACAGACGTCCGTCACGTCCGTCCGTCCGTCCGTCAAATCCGTAAAACGTATATAGGAGTACAAGCCACACCGCAAACAACCGTGTACTCCTAGGTACGTTTTACGGATTTGACGGACGGACGGACGGACGGACGGATGGATTTACGGACGTAACGGACGTCTGGTGAACGCGCCATCAACCTGTAAAGGAGTCCACGGCACAGGAAACAAAACAGCCATGAACACCTTGAGAAAGAATATATTGGAGTGTTATGGAGATCGCAAAACGAAACCTTGAGTCCCACTGCCAACTCCTACTGGCCAGACTATAGACGGTGGGCCCAATTACCCCCTCCCCCAGCTGGCCCAAATTACCTCCGCACTACCTTTCAATTTCGTTCCTTTTATGCCTTGCAAAATATCTGGGTGGTTACTTATTGCGATTTTGCATGTGCAGGCATGCGCTCAACATACTCCCCTCATTCCCAGGCGCATGCTGTGAGACCTAGACAAGGCTTTTATGCGTGCTATGTTAAAGTGCGTATTGATAAATATGCATTTATTGCTTTGTAGGCTCCTGCCCAGATTGCCTATGCCAGCTACTCTGCAGATCAGTATTCTACTTGGTGCTGTGATTATCAAAACAACCGGGTAAGGCCGCATTTTGCAGCAAAAATCCATAAAGAAAGTATCATCGACCTCAGGTGGGTCTTCGTTCAAGAATGTTGTTGACCTGCGTGGTAAACTGTATTGAATGCACGCGTGCTATGCACGATGTACGTACACGACTGTGAATGTCAGTCACCTTTCCGCACTGATCAACATTCTCGAACGGGAGGGGGAGGACCAGCCTGGGATAGATGTTACGCCTTATGGATTCTTGATGACAGGCATTGTTTGGGACGCTTTTTGGTATTCAATTCGAAACTTATTGGAGTTAGTTACTGAAGCCCATTTACGTTTACATTCAGGAATATATTTGAACATTTTTATTCCAATGCTGAGCACCTGTAGTAAGGCTTGGACGTCTAGCGCATACACAGGGCGCGAATTCAAATATTAACATTTTAAAGACATTTTTGAATTGAACTGTTCCAATTTTTTTTCCGAAGCGAATCGAATACGGTCTCCAAAATGTCCAGATCTACAGGGTGTCTCATAATAAACCGTCCACCTTCCCGTGCATGTAACTCTGGAGCCACACCATACATTTTAATGCGGTTTTTTGTATTTTGTAGGCAAGGCTTCAACTGAGGTGTGTACAAAATTTTACCTTCCTAGGCCCAGTGGAAGCTGCTCAAACACATTTTTCCTCCAGCGGTCAAAAACAAGGTTTTTAGAACTGGTAGTGCCGATTTAGGGGTAATTCTGTGCATGATTGATAACAAAATTAGCCTCGTAATGAAGGAAGATGTCCCAAAATGCTAGGAAATGTGTATCTCATGCATTATCCCCAGTGCCAGCATAGCGAACGCACGAAACATGGTATCTTGAAAAACTAAAACCGATATTTTCTCCATAGTAAAGGAAAACGTCGATTTTGAGCTTCGAGATTCAAACCGTCGTAGTCTCCGAAGTATGTGAACCACATAGTTGAAATTTTGTACACTTACTTGTTGAAGCCTTGGCTACAAAATACAAAAAACCGCATGAAAATCTAAGCTGTGGTTCCAGAGTTACATGCACGGAAAGGTGGACGGTTTATTATGAGACACTCTGTACAATTATTACAAAGTTGGAAATTTTCAAGCAGTCGACTATTTCTTTGTCTGTCCATGCGTTGGGTTGTACCATAAAATGTTTATGGTCTGTCAGGTCTGCACTCACTTTGCAGGTCGGTTTGAAGTTGCAGGATAGGCTGTCTACGTGCGTCTTCCTACGTTATAATGACGTGCTGTAGCATTTTAATCAGTTGTGCGTGAAAAAGCAGTGTGCAGATTTGTTTCTGCTATGAGCGTAAATGGGCTGTGGGCTTCTACTGCTCCGCTGGCTCCTTTTTCCTTTCTGACAGCGCTGGAAATTGCTGGAACACGGCAGTTCAGTACTGCCTTGAGTGAGAGTTTTAGTAGTAGCAAAAGCAAGCAGGAGCGAAAAAGCAGCTACATATCTACCCTGTCTGTGCAGGGGTATGCATGTAGGGTACTGTGGGGTAAACCCGGACACTTAAAGCTTTTCTGAATTTGCCGCTTCAGCAAATGATGAACATGGTAGCTCATTTGAAAGAGGAGAGTTCAAGGAATCGATTGGTAGAATACTTCTCCCAATCGGTCGAATGGTTGCTGAAATATACTAGGTGTCCCGGTTTACCCCACAGTACCCTACGTGTACGTAATGTTGTAGCAGAGGGAGGAAAGTCGAAGCCGCAGCCTCCTCCTGATCTCTCCCTCCCTCTTTTTCATTTATCCGTCTCTCTACGTGCGTACATATTAGTATCTTAAAAATAATTTTATATTTTAATTCAAATGAATAAAAATGATGGATTTTCAATCATTTTATTTCATTTAAAATTTTATTTAAAGTCAGTGTAAGGGCGTATATTTTATCTAAATTTTGTACATTTTAGATAAATCATTTAAATGAAACTTTAAATAAAATATAAAATGATTCGGGCAATATTGAAGTAATTTGAGCCTATACTCATGATATTTTTCGTCCTTTTTTGTTGGTTCCTATCATTCTTGCATAAAAACACAAAATGTCAATGACTATTTGTGACAGTAAAGCTCTGTTTTGGATCTCTAGTTCATAGTTTCTAAATTTTGACTGGAAAACATGGCCCGACAAAAATCATTTTATATTCAAATAAAACTCATTTAAATGACTGTTTTTCTCTGTCATTTTATTCAATATTCTATTCAAATTCATCCGCTGAAAAATATTTTATTTTTAATCAAAAATCAGTAAATTTCATCATTTTTAAGATACTAGTACATATGTATTCGTAGCTCTTTTTCATGCACTACTTTCATGCCTGCATCGCCCTACGTACGTACCAGCTACATATCAGGATCGATTTTCTTCTCCGGCGGTCTTTGTCACTACTTTTCCCCTCACTCCTTCGTTTTCCTCATATTTAGCCGAAGCAGCCAACTTTCTCTCTTCTCTTCTCTTCCCCTGCGCCGCATGTACGTACAGATGGGTGGTGGACGTTGCTTCTTCCTGCTTCCATCCCTCATTTATGCTTTTCTTCGCTTTTGCTCTGTGTCCTCTGTAGCTCAACGCTCTCTGTGCTCTTCTGTTTCGTTTGCCGGCTGTGTGTATGTACATATTTGTGTGTGTGTGCATGTTAGATGAGGCTGTGTGTCAGTCAATCCGACTCGGCTGTTAAGCGCTACTCCCTCGCTCCCTTCGCTGCTTGCTGCCTTATCAGGTGTTATCAGTGGCGCTGATAAAGAGAGAGAACTACTAGTGGGTGTGATGACGCGGGCACTGCTTCTGCTTGCTTTGTGTGTCCTGTCGCCTCCCCCGTCTCTTCCGCTTCTTTGCCAGATTATTCTGGTTATGCCATGCCGCCAAGGTGTTGAGTTGTAGGAGCTGACTGGTGATTGACACACGGCTGAATGGGTGCTGTTGTTCATATGGTACCACTTACAGTTCATATGTACGCATGTGCGCACTGTACTGTATGTGTATGCATCTGTAGTTACTGTACATTCGTGCATGCTACGGTGTCTTTCTTGCACGCTTCTGTCACGATTTAGGCAGACAAGTGCGGATTAGAGTGGTGAAAGAAGTTGTGATTGTGAATCGAGCTCTATGTGTGTATGTAATGTACATTCTGTATGTACACGAGTTTTAAGCTTGCGTCGGCGGGCTGTGGGTTTGAGTTTCCCAGTCGATGAGAAAAGGTGCAGGTTTCTTTGTTAGGCAGCAAGCAGTCGCAGTCATGCTTGGCGACCTAATGATGAAAATCCGCGCTCCTTTTTGCCTCCTTATGCTCTAGCTGCTGCAGCCTCTCATGCTTATGCTTGAACTCCTGCCTGTGGTGTACAATGTACATATTATAGTGTTATGTCAGTTAGCTCAAGAAGTAGCTGCTAGCTGGCTAAGCTCTGCAGCTTAACGCGCTCTTGTTCACTGGCGACTACTGTCTGCTTTTTCGGGCTTAAAGTATATGTGAAAAGAGTGGACGATAGAGACCCTTTTTATCTGCTGGAAGGCGGAAGGTTGAAAAGCATTTCTGTATTGATTTAGCCGCCAAGACTCAAGAACAGGAACAGAAATAGTTCATTAAATAAAACTAGAGCTTTACATTATGTCACAAATAGTCATTGACATTTTGTGTTTTTATGCAAGAATGATAGGAACCAACAAAAAAGGAAAAAATATCATGAGTATAGGCTCAAATTACTTCAATATTGCCCAATCATTTTATATTTTATTTAAAGTTTCATTTAAATGATTTATCTAAAATGTACAAAAAATAAAATATACGCCCTTACAAAAAAAAAAAAATGAAATAAAATGATTGAAAATCCATATTTTTATTCATTTGAATTAAAATATAAAATTATTTTTAAGATACTAATATGTACGTACGTAGAGAGACGGATAAATGAAAAAGAGGGAGGGAGAGCAGGAGGAGGCTGCGGCTTCGACTTTCCTCCCTCTGCTACAACATTACGTACACGTAGGGTACTGTGGGGTAAACCGGGACACCTAGTATATTTCAGCAACCATTCGACCGATTGGGAGAAGTATTCTACCAATCGATTCCTTGAACTCTCCTCTTTCAAATGAGCTACCATGTTCATCATTTGCTGAAGCGGCAAATTCAGAAAAGCTTTAAGTGTCCGGGTTTACCCCACAGTACCCTACATGCATACCCCTGCACAGACAGGGTAGATATGTAGCTGCTTTTTCGCTCCTGCTTGCTTTTGCTACTACTAAAACTCTCACTCAAGGCAGTACTGAACTGCCGTGTTCCAGCAATTTCCAGCGCTGTCAGAAAGGAAAAAGGAGCCAGCGGAGCAGTAGAAGCCCACAGCCCATTTACGCACATAGCAGAAACAAATCTGCACACTGCTTTTTCACGCACAACTGATTAAAATGCTACAGCACGTCATTATAAAACGCAGGCAGACGCACGTAGACAGCCTATCCTGCAACTTCAAACCGACCTGCAAAGTGAGTGCAGACCTGACAGACCATAAACATTTTATGGTACAACCCAACGCATGGACAGACAAAGAAATAGTCGACTGCTTGAAAATTTCCAACTTTGTAATAATTGTAGATCTGGACATTTTGGAGACCGTATTCGATTCGCTTCGGAAAGAAATTTGCTTCGGAAATTGGAACAGTTCAATTCAAAAATGTCTTTAAAATGTTAATATTTGAATTCGCGCCCTGTGTATGCGCTAGACGTCCAAGCCTTACTACAGGTGCTCAGCATTGGAATAAAAATGTTCAAATATATTCCTGAATGTAAACGTAAATGGGCTTCAGTAACTAACTCCAAGAAGTTTCGAATTGAATACCAAAAGGCGTCCCAAACAATGCCTGTCATCAAGAATCCATAAGGCGTAACATCTATCCCAGGCTGGTCCTCCCCCCTCCCGTTCGAGAATGTTGAACAGTGCGGAACGGTGACTGACATTCACAGTCGTGTACGTACATCGTACATAGCACGCATGCATTCAATACAGTTTACCACGCAGGTCAACAACATTCTTGAACGAAGACCCACCTGAGGTTGATGATACTTTCTTTATGGATTTTTGCTGCAAAATGCGGCCTTACCCGGTTGTTTTGATAATCACAGCACCAAGTAGAATACTGATCTGCAGAGTAGCTGGCATAGGCAATCTGGGCAGGAGCCTACAAAGCAATAAATGCATATTTAATCAATACGCACTTTAACATAGCACGCATGAAAGCCTTGTCTAGGTCTCACAGCATGCGCCTGGGAATGAGGGGAGTATGTTGAGCGCATGCCTGCACATGCAAAATCGCAATAAGTAACCACCCAGATATTTTGCAAGGCAAAAAAGGAACGAAATTGAAAGATAGTGCGGAGGTAATTTGGGCCAGCTGGGGGAGGGGGTAATTGGGCCCACCGTCTATAGTCTGGCCAGTAGGAGTTGGCAGTGGGACTCAAGGTTTCGTTTTGCGATCTCCATAACACTCCAGTATATTCTTTCTCAAGGTGTTCATGGCTGTTTTGTTTCCTGTGCCGCGGACTCCTTTACAGGTTGATGGCGCGTTCACCAGACGTCCGTTACGTCCGTAAATCCGTCCGTCCGTCCGTCCGTCCGTCTGTCAAATCCGTAAAACGTACCTAGGAGTACACGGTTGTTTGCGGTGTGGCTTGTACTCCTACATACGTTTTACGGATTTGACGGACGGACGGACGGACGTGACGGACGTCTGGTGAACGCGCCATGAGTATGTAAATGTTAGGAGTAATATGGCATTTTCCTCCTCCTTTTCCCCCTTCTCCTGTGCGCTGTGCGCAGTTGAAGGAGAAAGTAGCGGGACGGCCTTGAGTCCAACTGCCAACTCCTACTCGCCAGACTATACCTTTACTCAACGAGAAGGGGCGATGGGAAACCCCACCCCAGCAAATATACAACTATAGACAACAGAAGCAGAGCGCACAAGAATGATTTTGCCTGCATTACCCCGCACAAAATGGCCTCAGGTATCTTCTGCGGTACATTTATTCCAATGCTTACGGGAGGAGCTGAGCTTCGCAGTTCCTGATGCATCTGAGATATAGGCGTAGCACTTGCATCTTGACGATGGGCAACCACTTGCTCCTGCAACATATTATGCAATGCATACATACACGCGATCATAGAAGAATAAGAGAAGAAAGGACAACTTGCGATTATTGTGGTAGCTACACACACGCTGTGGAAAAGTCTTCCATGCGTGCAATACACTAGTGCGCTACACACGTGGTGAGTAAAACTCACGGTGAGTTTGAAACTTCGAGTTTTGTTTTGCGTTTTGAGCATTCTCACTTGCTCCCACGCGCGACATTTTTCTCACGTGTTCACACGTGGTGAGTTTCACACCCCCGGTGAATTCACCGGTCTCCCTATGCTTCATCGTATCGTATACTGATACGGGAGTTTTCTCGCTACGTGTGTAGCGCCCTACTGCCGGTCGAATGTATGCAAGGATATACGCACTGTGTGTATGAAAAAATCAATGTATGTACAACATTGACCATTGGTTAGTACGACAACCATGGAAATCCAACATGCTCCTTCTCGTACAGTACATACCAGAGTACAGTACAGTGCAGTACATCCACACCACGTACAGCACATACCAAATCTTCCTTCGCTTTGAGCTCTTGCAGCAAGCTTTGCAGTTGAGTCCTCAAGTAAAAATTCTCCTGTTCGAGCTTGTTGCAGTATCCGCCTCCTCCTCCTCCAGTATGTTCCTTCACCTGCGGATTCTGGTTGCTGTCCTTGTGCTGGTTGCTGTGATGGACAGGCAGATGGGATCGCGACGAAGAAGCCGTCGAGGAATTGCGAAGCTCCGCGTATCTCTGAAAACAAAAGAACAGGCGGAAATTTAGTAGGCCTATTTCCTTCTTCATCATTCACTTTCAACTTTCAAGTTGGTTCTTTTGTTATTGTTTTTTCGTTTGTTTGATTGTGTTTGTGTTGGCAATCAGCCAAAATTCAGAGGTAAAGTAAACAGCGGGAGCGCGCGCGGAGCGAACGCATGTACTCCTACATTACATCCCTCCAATCTGCGGTGTAGGAGTAGATGCACATGCGCTCACTTTCAGCGCGCTTCAAAAAACAACAAAGAGTGCAAATGAGCAAATATTGTTCTTGAGCCATATGGCTTTTGAGCATTTGGATTGGATTGAATTTTTTTGGATTTAAAAACTCCCACACATATGTACGAACTGTACCTTGATGAATACTTGGAAATAGCCCTGTTGATCCAGCCAGTAGTTAGCTGACTGAAGCATGTGCAGATTGTGGCAAATCAACCGCCAAGCCCAAACGCATGAATCTGATGACGGGCCACGGTTGAGCGCTTACTACTGACCAACGACGAAGTATGGTCAGCGGTCATTCAAATTCAAGCTAGTAGTAGAAGTAGTAGAAGTAGACGCCTCGTCCTACTCTAGCACACTGTGCTGCATGCAAATGATGATAAAATGCCGCAGGGTTAACTGTACCTGTACCCACTCCCATCAAAAAAACGTCAGCTGAGCGAGAACCAGCAGATCAGTACCACATGTCAGCGCACTTTCCCAAAAAGTCAATTGGAACAGGAGCAAATGGCCAAATATGGACCAATGCATGAAACAATAACACAGCACAGCTGCTGATGAAATATTGAACCCTTTGGGTCGTCCAGTCAAAGTAAGATCTTATTTATCGCTCCAATGTCGTAATATCATAGACACCAGCAGTATTGCAACAATAATAGTGCGTTCGCGACAGTTGAAAGTCTTGTCTTGTCTGGTCCTCAAATTCCATGAGAAAAGTGATAGTGTCGTATAATGATCGTCTCATCCTGCTGGCTCATATTTGGTCATGGCCCATCTCCCAGTTTGTAATCAGTCATGCTCTGATTTCTCTTCTACTAGTACTGTACTACATAGTACGCCACTCAATTCAATTGAAGTCCATGAAGAGCACAAGAAAGAACGCGCGCGCCTAGCATAATACAGAACAAAGTGTATGTATGTAGTGTAGACGTCCACTACTGACACTCAAGTGAATGAGATTGCGGAAGCTCTAAAAGTGGTAGCAGAGGAAAAGCTTTACTTGCACTTGGTAAATGGAAGCAAGACACAACATGATAGCCCATCATACTCGCACCGAAAAATCTTCGTTCTTACTTTTTATGGATGTACAATAATAGTGCTCAAAGATAGCTACTAGTAAGGACAAAAGGAGCATTGACTTTCTGGGCAGCGCCGCCCCAATCCATGTCTCAGTTTTAAAGGCGGGGGGGTAACGTTACGTAACGAGCAGGTATTTTCAAGAATGCTCCCTACCATTGAATAGAGATTCTGCCCATATGCGTCATATGTCAAAATGTTGTAGCTCCTTGCGTTATTGAGGTACATAATTTTTTCGGTATCCATCTCCCATAGCTGTGAACCACAATGAACCACTGGATGCGTTTTGCTACCAATCATCGCGATTGCGCAGTTTCTATTCATGCTATTATGGACCATGATGAAAGGACTATGATCATTCTTATGCTGAAGTCGAATGAAAGGTGGCAGAAAAAAGTGTCCATGGTCAACTGGAACTGTCCATAACCCCTGTTCATAAACTGCGCAATCACCACGACAGACAGCAAAAACGCAACTGCGGGTTTTCAGTGGTTCACGCCTATGGGAGACTGACATCGAAAAGCCTGCATTACTCAAAAACGGTAATAGCTACAACTTTTTGACATATGACGCACATGGGCAGAAAAAAATTCTCTATTCAATGGTGGGGAGCATTCTTGAAATTTCCTGCTCGTTACGTAACGTTACCCCCCGCCTTTAAGAGCAAGCGCATGACCTATTGTATGTAGGTACATTACATTGCATGCTTCGCCACAGTAAAAGCAGGCAGGGCCTAAAAATACTTCTCCTCCTCCGCCACCTCCACCTCCCCCCTCAGCGTCCGCCTACCTATGCACAAGCATACTAATGCAACACTGTACATGCTGCACGTAGTAACCTATAATAGGTGGACTATTGCAACGGATTTACCGACCAGTACAAATACAGCGAGCGGTCACGACCTCGATGATAGCTTCTCGAACAAACGATAAAAAACGCCAAACATCTCGAAACGAAAGGTCAGTGTCGATGTCGACTGTCGAAGCAATAGGGGCAGGTCTGGTGAAAAGGTAAAATAGGCTTATCCGGATCAGCCAAAATAAATGAGTAGGTATATAAGCAGGGAAAGGTGCAGAATATAAAAAAATAATACTCGCACTTCTCTGCAACTCATACTATCGGGTATCCAATTAGTCAAAAACAGAAGGGCGGAAATTTGCTTGTCCCGTAAAGGCAGAGGAGGCTATATTTACACGAACGCATCATGTACGGTACGGTACCTAGTAACTAACCTACCCACCCTAGTATCATGTGATACGAAAGCACGATAAGATTTCACGATAAACGGATAAAGCAAAGCCGGTGCGTGCCTTCCCCGCCAATCGCCTTCCACCTTTCCCATGGTAAAACACGCGCAGTGTAGTAGTGCGTTCTTGTATGGAGTAAATAGTAGGTATGTACACGTAAACGAATAATGCCATCCATCGCAACAAGGACGAGGAACACGGGGATAAAAAATGTACATGGGTGTATGGTAGCATGGGGGAAAGACGGACACCAACCTTTGCTCTCCAAGCTCAAGTGAACAAAACTCCCATATCAGTAGACCTACCTAACCTAGGCGAAAGGCAACTCGATCCAATGAAGTAGCCGACTCAGTTGCGTATTGGTGGCAAGCAAGTCATTCAGATAATTGAGAAAATCTTGGTCTCCGACTTTACCCCATCCTACCCTACACGGATGAGGAGCAGCGAATTGATCAGCCACAGTCAGTACTATTAGGAGTTCAATTCAGGTTGCGTTGCACTAGGTACATTACATATGCGTACGTATACACTGTAGCGGCAGCACGGCGGCTAATCCGAAGCAGAAGCCGCCCTTGCGGCTTGCTTATGCTTACATTACGCTTATGTAGCTGCTTTGCTTACTCTTCTCCTTTCTTTCCAACCTCCTATGATGCGCTTTCCCTACTAATAAAAGCCGATCGAGGCCAATGAGTGCTGCGCATCTCCACACACGTATGCACATGCATAAAATGTGATTTCAGCCGCAAAGGTACATACATGTATTCTATTCTAGGGAGTACATAAGTACAGTACCGTATTTTTGGGTGTATTTCCCCCCCCCCCCCATTGTATATCCCCCCCCCCAGTGTATAACCCCCCATTGGCAAAACATAAATTTTGCCCATTGTATATCCCCCCCTGGTGTATAACCCCCCATGTACTGGAAGGTACCTAGGCTACCTATGTAAGCTGGTCATAAGCTAACTATAGCTGCTCCTACCCAAGCTACTATGCCTATAAGCTTAGCTGAGCATGCCTTGTACTAGAATAACCCTGTTTTGACCGCGATTATGCCCTAAAACACATACTTTTGACCTCAAAAACATGCCTCTACACACCTCTCAAAAACATAAATTTTGCCCAGTGTATATCCCCCCCCCCCCATTGTATATCCCCCCCCAGTGTATAACCCCCCATCAGACCTCTCGATTTTTGTATAGCCCCGGGGCTATACACCCAAAAATACGGTACTTACAAAACTGTGTGCGTGCGTACACCCAGACCCACGCAAACGCCTGCTCAGCTCACGCTGGCCAGCTCAGCTATGACAGAGAAAGCTACACAGCTATTTACCGTATTTACCGGTGCATAGCCCAAAAATTGAGAGGTCCGGGTCCTACTATACATGGGGCTATGCATAGGGGGCCATGCATAAGGGGTTATGCATAAGGGGTTATGCATGGGACATTTTTTATGTTTTGCCAATATGGGGGCTATGCATAAAGGGGGCTGTGCATAGGGGGAGGGGGCTATGCGGCAAATACGGTAGTACTCCTGCTAGCTGCCATCAGTGCGCTCTCTTCTGTCATCGAGTCAATGGACGCTCAAGCACATTCCGGAGCGTGAAGTGACGCACTTCGGAGTTCGGTCTGTCTATTAGACATAAAAAAGGCAGGCATGAACCTATACGTAGAATAAGGGAGCTAGAAGAAGAAATTAACGCTCTTCATAGTGTCATACAAGGAAACGGCAGGTGTGCGGGAAAATACCCGACTGTTGAACGAGCAGTGCGTAAGTCAGTCGGCGCTCGGCATTTCCGCCGTTGAATCGCCTTTTATGGTGCGTTCACTCACGCTGGAGTTGGCAAAGCCACAACTGCCACAAACATAGACAGAAGAAGGACGGATGAAGTTTTTCGACAGAAGAAGCTGCCACCGCTGACTGACAAAAGCCTCGCAAACAATTCCCAATGCGGTAGCTTGTATGCGCACTGTACTGTACTGTTCTATAGCTGTATACGTACGTAACTTACGTACATAGCAATGAATGTACGTGCATACATAGTACATGGTGAACACAAAGTATCTGACGCTGTGTGTATGTGCGCGTGTACGAGTTGTATAGTCTTACGTAATGAGGGCAAGAACCAACTCGTCGACCGAAAGGGGCAGGCAAAAGCTAAATGAAAACTGATCACTATCACTATCAATATCGCTCAGAAGAGTATTTGAAGAAAAACGAAAAGCTGAGACACAGAGAAAGGCGAGAGATGCAGGATATGACTTGGGCTTTGTAGCAAGAAACGAAAGAAAATCCGTGACGAACTCAGTTGCCTGGTCGCAATCCGAAGAAAGCCCGATTTAGGGAGCAAAAAATTCGGGCTACAAAAACAATGCTCTGCAAAAACCTCTGAAGGGAGATGAAGCAAGGAAAGACACTGCTCAACAAGGACCATACTAAACTGACTGTGACTACATACACCAGAGTATGTATGGATGTACGTGTATCATGATGTGTGTATTGTATGTACGACTCTTTTTATATGGCCTGTAGGGATCCATCAAAAAGTGCGTAGCAACGGGAAATAGAGAGCAATACAGCAGCAGGCGCTAAGAGAAGCTCCGAGTCCCCCCGACACCCTTATGCTGCTTGTTCGTGTACTCAACACAATCACCTATCA
>JASAMW010000658.1:0-75336 GCA_030247985.1 Epsilonema sp. ZAB3_2
CGCCGTCAACCCTATAAGCATCTGCAGGCTAGTGAGCCTCTCGCTCACTTCCTTCGTGCTCCTTAGGAGCACTTCTCCACTGGTAAGAAAATGCACTGAAAAGAAAAACACTGATAAACAAAGGAACTATAACTCGCGACCACCAAAAAATCTTCAGCGCAAGTGGCGAATAAAGCCAGTACAGTAGGCTGCTGTCATCTGTATATCTGTCACTTACCCAAAGTCAGTAATTTTTGGAAATCTCGTCTGTTGTGTTGCGTTGCTGAACAATATAAGGCATCCGCAGCTAATTAGCACTGACCGTAGCCAGAAATAGTAACAACTAATGGTGCAAAAGTTCATCATTGAAAGCATTTGAGATAACTTTTAGTCGAAGGACCGAAGGATATGCGACGTTTTTTCGGCAGAAAGACCCAGCGGCTTTTGGAAGCAATTTGTCGTTAGTTTTTTCGCCCATAAATGAGCCCAGCAGGATTGTTTTTTCCTTTAGATGCCACAAAAAGCGAGATATTATTCTAATGATGCCACCACCACAAGCCGTATGCGGTAGAAAAATTAGCCGAATAAATTCAACGGCAAAATCGGCCCCTGAAAAAAATGGTCGAGGCCCGAAAAGACAGAACTTGGGCAATTTTTCCAAATGGATCGAAAAACAAAAAGAAGACAAATAAGGATCTTCTCCTTTCTTTCTTTTAGCTCTTTTTGCCTATCAAGTCTTGGTTCGTCAAATGGGTTGGAATTTTCGACTTTCTTTCTCTGCCTTTCTTGGTCCAAAAACTGTCACAAAAATGACGCCGTTTCCATTCCGTTTTCGTATCAGGAAAAGTTTGTCCTATCCTTTCACTTGGAGATAGGAGGAGGAAGTGTACATAGGGTCGGCTCAGAAGAAGAAAAGGGCGGATGGAGTAATTTTACAACGAATGTCTTCCGAGAATAATATCTTCAGAATGAATCGTCGCAAAGCAAAAGATACTGTACAACGAGAAATGTTCGGACATCAAAAGTTCGGACAATACATGGGATCCCGACTGTTTAGAACGGATTAAAGTTCGAACGAACACATCCATGGTTTTCAAATAGATGCCTTTACCTACAAAACATAGGCATAACGTTCTATTCGTCCGAACATTTGTCATTTTACAGTAGACCAGACGAGCCATGCACCTTAAAAGGGCTTGGACTACACCCAAAAAAAGGAACGCATGTACCATTTATTCCAGAAAATAGATGGCACGTTCACCCAGTCGTGGAATAGCATCTTTTGCGCAAATTATTCACGCAAACCAAGGACAGGCACGGACTCCAGAATATAGCAATACAATCCATCTTTTACTGAGCGAACAAGAGAATAGACTACGCCAAGAATAGCAAGCATATCCGGTCTGGAAAATCCCCTTTCCTTAAGGTCTCAATGCCCTGTTTCGGAGCCAACTTTGAGGCTTCCTCGTAGCCGTTGTACGCAAGATAAAAGTGATCACTTATCATGCAAATATAGAACAACCCTTCCTCTACACGTACACCAAACGGCAGCGCCAAAGCTCTTGTATTCGGCGCAGTACGACACGCCGAAGAAAGCCCCAAAAACCATGCGATTTGGGTGTTCCGAAGGAACCACTGGGTATTTTTTAACATGCGGCACACCATTCAACGCGTCTTGACGAGAGGAATCGATCGGTACCTACGGCGCCTCTTTACGTTGCCTCTGCGCAAAGTTATTCAAGAAAAACGTGTTTGAAAAAGTTATCGTTTCAATCAAGAATAGCGCCATGGAGAGGCCGTTTCAAGAGGCGCTCTATGGCGCGCCAAAGAGATCGTGTAACAAGCTTTTGAGCGATATCTTGATCTCCTCTCAATTCGCTTTCGTTGGCTCAGGAGAGACCTGGACCAAATTTATCCAGAAGTCCATGCATAGACAGTTGTCCCTGCATAGTACGAAGACGAGCGCAGAGAGCGCGACTGGAGCGGAAACAGCGAATGGAAAACAAGCAGACGGATGATCGCATGGTGTCAGGAAGTGAAAACAGCTGGAATTAGATATCACCAGATACTTCACTAGTAGTACAGGAGTCCACGCTCAGAAAAACAGGGCATTGAGACCTTAAACCCGCGCCGCCTTTGCGTAAGGGTGGGCCTATCATACTGTAAAGAATGATTGCGTGCTCTTTTGACGCGGTGCGGCTTGCTTTATCCCCACACTTTCTGCGTAGGTACTTGAAAAGAAGAACCAGGGTAGCGCGGGGTAATTTAGGTCACGTGATATGACGGGCGCTGAGCCCATCGTACAAACATACCAAAAAGCTAGGTAGCAAAATTATTATCTTTGACAAGCGGGTTACGCAGCAGGGTTTTGACCCAAATTTTCCCGGATTTCCCTACGCATGAGTTCATAGTATGTACACGTACTAGGTTCTTAAAAGTATACTTATACTTAAACTCAAACTAATAAAAGTATTGAATTTTGGCTTACTTTTACTTTAACTTAAACTAAAATTATTAAAGTATGACCTTCATACTTTTACTTATACTTAAATTATTTTGGTCATAGTTTAAGTAAAAATAAAAGTAAGATGAGCAGGGAAAATGCACAGGGGCAGGCGGATTAAAATTGAACTTCAAAAGGTGGCACTGGACATTCTTGTTTGTCCAGCAACTTTAGCACTGTGAACGCATTTTCAGCCATTGCTCCATCAAGAGCAAGGACAAAAAGGCAACTGTTCTGAAAAAAAACCGGTGCTGGCTACATTTGCACATACCTATCTAGGTATTTTATTCCCATACATAGCTACAGAATACCCACCAAAAATTACTTAAACTCTTACTTAAATTATACTTTTACTTAAATTATGGGGCCCATACTTTTACTTAAACTAAAATAATAAAAGTACGAGGCCATACTTTTACTTATACTTAAACTATTTAGCAAAAGCTTACTTTTAAGAACCTAACACGTACATTGTCAGAGGTGGTCCTCTGCCCCAATGGGAATATTTAAGGACAAACGTGGTTTAGCTTGGTTTCTGTCTGAAGATGAGCTTTTCGAAGTTTTCCTAATCCAGGCAGCGACCAATAATTTTCCCCTAGACTACTTCATCTTTTCCTTTTCTTCCCCGCGCTTCAAAAATGACGTGATTGTCACTGATAACAAAAAGACTCAAAAGCAGGCACCAACGAGCACGCATTGTTCTTATCACTTTTACAGGCTACTAAAATGTACGTACGTACCTATAGCCATGATTGCTTCAATAGCATTATCAGCTTTTTGGCAATCAAGGAAAAACAAATTGAGACGTAGCTGAGCTCACCGAAAAGGAAAGAAGAAGGGAAAACGGTGAAAACCCAGATAAATAATCAAAGAAGACTGAGCTGTCCCATGTGCATATTTTGGGACACCCCGCGCGGTTAGTAAAGCGTGATAATCAATGACCTATTATGGTCAAACTTGTCACTCTAACGGCTAGGTCCCGACCATATATAGTAGCTTTGCATCTTTATCCTACTGCAGCGAAGAAGCATAAAATTGGAATAATTGAAGGGGATCTATTGGTCTAAGCTGAAGGATCAAAGATGGCTTCATGTAGTAGACGCCTTCCCTCCATCCTAGGTATTCATGCCCCTTATCAATCGTGGATTAGTGTGTACGTGGGTGGAAGGGAGGATATTTTTAGCCGATCATGTACGTAAAGAGGGTCCAGCTAAGAAAACATTAGCATCATTGATTTGGTCTTCCTCCGACAACCCAAACAAAGTTTTGAAAAGGATCAAACTTGGGGAGACATCACATGTCTTTATCGACAGATTTAGTGGTTTCTACTGTTTCCTATTATCAGAAAAAACGAAAGATAACTCAGTACACTCAGTACTCAGTAACTCAGTACGTACATAAAATATGTGCCACCCCAGATGGCAGCCCGCCTTGCCTACCTATGTACGTACATACTTACATACCTCTGTCAAAAAGACAAGCAAGTTGGTGAAAGAGCAATCATGAAGCTTGTAGAATAAAAAGTAAAGGTCTACAAAACTTACTCGGAAGGGCAGGGTCGATAGATGCACCTCTCGATGGTCGGTCGAGGTCTCGGTTTATCCGCACAAAGCTCCTCGGGTACGTAATGCCCTTTCTTGGCATCAGAACAAGCCGATACAGAAACCCGCCAACCTAAAACTCCTTTGTTTATTCATAGAGAATGGCAAAAATTGCGAGTCTACAAAAATGTATAGATTTCTTACTATCTGGTCCACAAGTTTTGTCGCAGGGCGAGAATCGATAAGTGTCCTTCCACACGTAGAGAGGTCTACCACAGGAGAGGCCTTCCCCACCGCAGACACCACAGTCATCCAACTTCTTACCCGAACCGAGCACGTTATCACAGCCGACTCGCTGAAGCAATATAACTGACAAATCTGTAGACTTTAGTAAATTCTACAGCACATAATAAGTAGAATGTATGTCCAAGGCATGCATTGATTACAGATTTTTAGAAATTACAGAAGACATGTCCACAACACTACAGTAATTTTGTACGTACATTTTGTAGAATACGTTGTGCTGTAGTATGTAGATAATAGATAGGCTATTCTTTCTACAAATTTGTAGATTGTACCTAACCTGGCATCCGCCATCAATGCAGACATCCTGAGTGTTGTTTCTACAGCGCGTCCCATCTTGCACTTTTTGCTTAAATTTTGTAGTGAATCCGTAGGTGACGGATTTGCACAGTAGGGCGCAAGGTTCCCGCCTGCTTTCTACGGGCAGCCAGCGGTCATACAGGTAGTTGCGGTACATCTGAGAATTGAACTTGGCGCACTGCACCGCCCTGAAGTCCATGCCACCAGGTGGACAGTCCTGAAATTATTGTAATAGAGCGACATACTGTATGTACTACGTATGCATGCACTGTATACAATTAGATACCGTACTATGTTATGTACTTTGCAGAAACGGCCAGTCTTGGTAGAACATAAAAGTGTCCGATGAATAGCCACTTCCCCCTATGGATAGCCCCATGTACCATAACCATAGCTAGCCTTGTGAGCTGGTTTATACCTAAAGCTGCACTGTACAATGCTGCTGTAAGCTGCTTGCAATGTAAGCTGCAATGTAACCTAAAGCTTGCAATGTAAGCTGTCATAAACTAGGTAGCCAATAACTGTATGTACAGGGTGTCTCACGTAGATCTCCCTAACGTTCCAGCCCTATAACTTCCGTACTACAATCGATATCAAGCTGAAATTTTGTCCCCACAAACCCAATAATGTGCCAAATTTTGTGGCAAAATTTGAGCCAGATAGGCCTACAGCGAATGAAATTACAGGCGTTGAAATGTTGGACCGTTTTTATCATTTTCCGAACTGAGCATGGTTTTGAGATTAGAATCTTCTGCTCAGCATGGTCAAAGTTGCTCGTCCATCATGGCAATATGGTGGAAAACGATGGCTGAGCGTCACCACAGTCCAGAACACAAAGGATTCAAAAATACAGGCGATTTACAGCCCATATCAGCCTTCAAGGGGCTGTCAAGGTCAATAGTGGTAGTACTGATTTCAAAATGTTGAAAAACGTGGTCGAAAATTTGCAAGCTCGTAATTTCAACCCTACTTGACCTATCTGGCTAAAATTTTGCCACAAAATTTGGCATATTCTTGGGCTTCTGGGGACAAAATTTCAGCTTGATATCTACTGCAATACGGAAGTTATAAGGCTGGATCATTAGGGAGATCTACGTGAGACACCCTGTAGGTACGGTAGCTGCGTTGCGTATTATACCACTATACGGACATAATAATAATAATAATGTAATAAAGCCTCATCAAGCTACGTACCTACCTGTATGTGTACGTACGTACCTTCTGATTGCACAAGTCGTGTCGTATGGACCTGCCCTGGCAGCTTCTGCCCAGACAGCGACGGAGTTTGTGCCGCACGCCGCTGCCGCAACTCCTGGAGCACTCGCTCCACTGACTCCAGGCCGACCAGTACAGGGCAGCGCCACCAACCAGGCGCTTTTTCGTTGTCAGCTGAGTGAAACACAGAGAATTTCAGGTACATAAAGGGACTATGATACCAAAAATAGATAATCCTTGTATAGAGAAGAATGGCCAACGTAGTGAAAAGAAACAAAGCAATCCCTGACTCGTTTTGGCCCCAATAGTAAATTGGATACTAGGCCCCACTATAGGCCGCTTTACCTCTTCCAGCTCCAATTCAGCTGAGTCCTCTCCATTCTTTGTTGTTTTACCGCCTTTGGTCCGAATAAGTTTGGTGCCCTTTTCGCTCTCAGAAGTCGACCTGTCTTTTGTCACCAATGCCTGAAAGTGGTAAATAGACACGAAAACTGCGAAAATGAAGAGAAATTGGACACAGCCATCTCCCAAGAGAATACAGAGAAATTGTTGCTTACTTCCGCAGCAAGAAACGTCGCTATCAAAGTCAAATTGATGGCAGACCAATTCATCATCATCCGCTACACCGAAGGCGTTTGCAAAGCCGCACAGCGTGCGGCTATTCTTGTAAAGATCATAAGATGGCAACAATGGTTTAGAAGTCTTATAAGTATATTCTGAAGAAAAAATTATCCAAATAAAATTCCGTTGGTTAGTTTATGACAAGAAACAATATGTAGGCCTATACGTACTATTTTACAGCAATTCCTACAGCAATTCGCGGGTCTAAATAAGAACATCAACAGTTGGCCTTGACCACCACTATTAGGGTACGTTCTCTTGATCAACAATGCAGGACGGGTGTCGTCAAAGAATTGGATGGAGTAATTGGCACGTCTGAATAAAGGAGATCTACGTATACGTACGTACATGCATACACTGTAAGCCTAAGCGACAGAAAGATGAGAGACCGCTTTCCATTTCCTGTTGTCATGCGTGCCGCAAATTACTCACAATTTCATCCAAAAGATATACCCAAAGCACAGATAATCAAGAGATCCCCAGTTTGCGATGGCTAAAGCTGGCCAGACAAGTTTAAGACTCTAATATTCGCTACTTGCGCTAAGAGACTTTTGGGTGGTCGCGAGGTGACCCCGCGGTACTATGACGTCGACGTCGGAACCGATCTAAACGTATACCAAAATAAATACCGCGGGGCCACCTCGCAACAATGCAAAAGTTTTAGCGCAAGCAGCGAATAGAATACCGACTTCAGTAGCGCGCGCTTCAACAAATATGGGCCACGAGCAAATAGGCGCTTGACACCGAAAGGGATGAGCGCGAAAAGCGAAATCATATTTAGCAGCCGTGCTTCCGTTCCGAACTCCTCCTTTGCATTCTGATGAGAATGTTGTCGCAATTTTTGGGACAACACGACCTAGAAGCGATGAAGCGCAAGCAAAATCGATGTTGAGCAAGCAAGCAAAAGGACAACGTGAAAAGTTGCAGGAACCGAACGAATAAAGCAAAATCAAGTTGGGCCAACTTTTTAGGCAAAGAAGAGATCGCATTCCTTTTCAGTTCATTCCTTTTGTGTACTATGGATCGCTCTCAAAGCAGCACAGGCAAACTTTGGCGGCACACACAGTTCCCAAGGGATCCGTAGATCCATTTTTCAAAATTTTGAAAGAAAGACAACCCCGGTTTTTGTTGGCGCTGTACGGCCCAAAAATGCATGGGGTCTCATGAATAATGAGCACCCTGCGAGCAAATACAGTAGGAAACGACGTTGAAATTCTCGTGCATATACGTATTTTTGAATCTTGATTATGTTTCCGTGCAATCATTGTTCGTGTGTGTGTATGGCGCACAATTTACCATTTTCAGCCAGGATCAAAGCTAGCAAATTTGCAAGCCACCCGTTCTACATACCCCGCAGATTTGTGGACAGTTTTTAAGCCACAACAGAGAAACCAAATGTGAGCGAATTTCAAGAATTTCCCCTCGGGGACACATCAAACAAACAGCGAAACATCTTCTCTGGCTAGCTGTCAATCTCTTTTCCGGCAAAAATCGAACACTGTCCAAGAAAAACTCCTTTGGCGCAATAAAAAATAGCTGCACTCCACCAAGAAAAGCAAAAAACTGGCACAAAACTGTCCCGAAAAAACTTTTTAGCATTCATGTTCATTTTTATGGCTAAAAACCAGGAAGGAAAGATGCCACAATTTTTCAGATCATTTTCACACGACATTCATCGAAAATGCATGGAGTTCGCACTCCATTCGAGAGAAAAGAATTCTGAAGGAAAAAGACAGCGACCGTTTTAAATATTTATTGCTACTATGTACAATATGTACGTGTATGTACTGTACATTTCTGACAAAATTTCTTCTACTTACAATAGCGTAAATACTGGTAAATAAATACATGACTAAAACAGACGAAATACAGTTGTACAGTTGCTACGAACACGAAGCAAACACGGATTATGATTCCTAAAGCTTCCACGACAAACGTACGTACGTATGGGACGGTACATCCTGTATACAGCCGTGGCTTTCATTCCACTATAGCTCCACCATAGCCTACAAAAGGCATACTATGTAATCCAGCAAAGCATCGAAAACAAAAATTAGCGCGGCCGAGACGAAAATAAAAGCACAATAAACGATACTCCAAATTTGGCGCCACTGAAAACAAAGCGATCAGCGAAGCAAGGGTAAACATGAACCGCAAATTCGTCTACACAAGAAGCAAGCCCAGAGCCAGAGAAAGACTAAGTTGACAAAGGAACAGAAAAGCGGAAGTTGTCCTACAGCTACGCAAGCTTCCTGCGCTGTTCGAGTATGTACGTACATAATGTGCTACTACCATTTGGCGCTCACAAAGTGCGTACGTTTCGTGTACTGTATAGCACTCGATAGACGTGTTCGTGCCTTGCCGTACGCAGTTGTCACAATAGAGGCGCGTTCCACTCCCTTCTCATCGCCCAATTTCAGTCCATATTCTGCGCCATTTTTCCTCCACTTTTTATTGCGTACTTTGAAGGGGCACATGGAGAATAAAATAATGATATTACAACGCATCCGAGAACGAGACAGTAACGTGATTGGCGATTGGGCTACCAAGACAAAAGAGCAAAGCGCGAGCTAAGGACACTTTAGTAAATCGGAAAGTACTGGGAATTTGGTGGCTCAAAGACTTTTGCGTCCATACTTCCCGAAAAGCTGCCTATTCCTTCCTTCCTTCCTGCGAGAGAGAGGGAGAGAGAAAAGAAGGAAACAATAGCGGAAATCGTGAAATATTTATTCGGTTTTCTTGCCAAAGCGAAAGCGCTGTCTATTTTGTCGCCTTTGATGTGGTCAGGATTGAGACAGCAGAACCAGAACACACAATAATAACACCCCCAATTTTGGAAGCGCTTCTCCTACTTCAGCAGATAGTAGAGAAACGAATGAACATATGGAAATTAGTATGTAAGCACGTGAACATGGCCAAGGATTGCAAAGTTCTAATCATGCAATACTACTGCATTTCGCCCAGATCGAAATAAATAAAGAGTCAGATATTTAGTGCCTACAAGGGCTACCTACTACACAGGCTGTACGTACGATACCAAGCTAAATAGCAGTTCCTTCCTCGGTTCCTTCCTACATATGCACATATGGACAGTCTGGATGCGCCGGGCGTACGCCGAGCGCGTTTCCTTCCAATGTGAATGAATGAGCCATAAACCACAGTGAAAAGCCCGCAAAATTTGGACTTCTCAAAACGAAACAATACTTCTTCGCGCACAGCAGATTATTAGCTGCCGCTTGCGCATAACGTAGCTATAGCAGCTTGTGTAATAAGCAAATGCAAAATCAATTGACGAAACCAACGAAATTCGGGGTTACCAACCAGAACCGGGACCGATAAATTACCCCAAACGCATCGTCATCGTGTAGGGTACTATGGGTTAACCAATTCTATAATCTCAGATGGCCGCATGCGGTCACCTTGCGGCCGTGGCCGCCCATAGCCGTAGGATGGCCGGATGCAAGCGGATACATTGCGGCCAGGCGGCAATCTACGGAGAGGGTTAAACCTGACCATGGGAAAATCCGGCCACTTACGCTTCAGGGCTGCATATCTCAGCAAATATGGATCAATGGACCGAGATAAAATATCAATTGAATCCTTGAACTCTCCTCTTTCAAATGAAGCCATTTGGTTCATCATTGAAAGAGCAAGTTCAAAGTGTGGTGGCCGGGTTTACTCAATGGCCGGCCGGGTTTACCCCAGAGTACCCTTGCATATTGTAGAACAAGAAAAAGCAAGATTATTGAATTGCAATTTTTCTTCGGAAAAATATATCACATCCTCTGTTCACCGTCATGTTTCCCACAGCAAATTAGGTATGTATGTAGGCCTACTATTTTTGCTGACGCATTTTTCATGCAAGTTTGAGCTTTACAGTTTTTGTTCCCAAATCAGGCAAGTTTACTTTCGAAGATTTGACTCAGAAAGAAGCACAACACAGCTGAGGACACGGAAACAGTTTAAAGACAAATTGCACAAGAAAGGAAAAGAACATTTTCCAAATTGCACCAGAATATCGTAGAAAAACTAAAAGCCATTGAACAACTTACAAACGTCGTCACACAGATCGCAATTTTATGGTGACAACTAACAAGTTTAGTGTTTAGCTAAAAAAAGATACAATATGTTTTCGTTCGCCCGCTAAGGTCAAAAAATCCCATGAAAACAAAATAAATGCTTACATAAATATATTATACACAAAAGGAGTAGGTCTCTGACTAGATACGGTACAGTAATGCTTCACGGTCAACCCTATAACTACAGTACCGTACTACAGTATATCGGATACAAAACCCATAAAATATAGTAAGCGTGGTTCATCATGACCCATAAACCATACGGTATGAAATAGTACCATGCATAAACAAGCCCAGACAAAACACTTTCAGATGGTTGTATGAACTGTATGTAGCTAGCTAATGAGTAAAAGATATGTAGGCCTACATACAGCAGCACGTATTTCCCACCTTCGAAAATATCCATCGTATGTAATTCTAATAATAGGACGAATGATAACAGTACAAAGAGCAAACAGGAACATGGAATGTAATAAGGTACAGGAGGAGACTCCGATAAAAGTGGATAGCCGGAATTACCCCATGTTTCCCCAAATAAAGAGCAAGAAAGAACCCAATAAGAGAATAGAAACATTAGAGCCCGTTGTTCGTTTGGTACTTTGTGTGCCCCACGCGCGCGCCAATATGCAGCCCCTGCCCCCTATGCACAATTTTTGAGTCATAATTTGGGTGGTCGCAAAGTGGCCCATTTTGCGTTTTTTTACCGTGGACATACCGATGAAAGAACGCACTGAAAATAAACAAAGGGGCCACTCTGCGACCACCCAGCATCAATAACTCAAGTAGTGTATAAAGCGATAACGAAATCAGAACTAGCAGCTAACCTGTAGACGTGATGTTTCAAAGCTGCTAGGAAGGGCGAGCACTTTTTCTACTCTACTCAGTAAAAGATAGTCTCCTGCTTTTTCAGCGAACTGCGCAAACTATCATCTATATTTCATTAGACGACATCTTTCTCTTGAACAGAGAACAAAAGTGTCCCCCATGGCTACAAACGTAAACTGGCAATAAATGAAAATTAGGTAACCAAACAACCACTCGTTTGTTTGTTCACAACGTCGTTTCCTACTGTATTTGCTCGCAGGGTGCTCATTATTCATGAGACCCCATGCATTTTTGGGTACAGCGCCAACAAAAACCGGGGTTGTCTTTCTTTCAAAATTTTGAAAAATGGATCTACGGATCCCTTGGGAACTGTGTGTGCCGCCAAAGTTTGCCTGTGCTGCTTTGAGAGCGATCCATAGTACATAAAAGGAATGAACTGAAAAGGAATGCGATCTCTTCTTTGCCTAAAAAGTTGGCCCAACTTGATTTTGCTTTATTCGTTCGGTTCCTGCAACTTTTCACGTTGTCCTTTTGCTTGCTTGCTCACCATCGATTTTGCTTGCGCTTCATCGCTTAGGTCGTGTTGTCCCAAAAATCGCGACAACATTCTCATCAGAATGCAAAGGAGGAGTTCGGAACGGAAGCACGGCTGCTAAATATGATTTCGCTTTTCGCGCTCATCCCTGTCGGTGTCAAGCGCCTATTTGCTCGTGGCCTACATATTTTGTTGTAACGCTGCGCCACTAAAGTCGGTATTCTATTCGCTGCTTGCGCTAAAACTTTTGCATTGTTGCGAGGTGGCCCCGCGGTATTTATTTTGGTATACGTTTAGATCGGTTCCGACGTCGACGTCATAGTACCGCGGGGTCACCTCGCGACCACCCAAAAGTCTCTTAGCGCAAGTAGCGAATATTAGAGTCTTAAACTTGTCTGGCCAGCTTTAGCCATCGCAAACTGGGGATCTCTTGATTATCTGTGCTTTGGGTATATCTTTTGGATGAAATTGTGAGTAATTTGCGGCACGCATGACAACAGGAAATGGAAAGCGGTCTCTCATCTTTCTGTCGCTTAGGCTTACAGTGTATACATGTACGTACGTATACGTACGTAGATCTCCTTTATTCAGACGTGCCAATTACTCCATCAATTCTTTGACGACACCCGTCCTGCATTGTTGATCAAGAGAACGTACCCTAATAGTGGTGGTCAAGGCCAACTGTTGATGTTCTTATTTAGACCCGCGAATTGCTGTAGGAATTGCTGTAAAATAGTACGTATAGGCCTACATATTGTTTCTTGTCATAAACTAACCAACGGAATTTTATTTGGATAATTTTTTCTTCAGAATATACTTATAAGACTTCTAAACCATTGTTGCCATCTTATGATCTTTACAAGAATAGCCGCACGCTGTGCAGCTTTGCAAACGCCTTCGGTGTAGCGGATGATGATGAATTGGTCTGCCATCAATTTGACTTTGATAGCGACGTTTCTTGCTGCGGAAGTAAGCAACAATTTCTCTGTATTCTCTTGGGAGATGACTGTGTCCAATTTCTCTTCATTTTCGCAGTTTTCGTGTCTATTTACCACTTTCAGGCATTGGTGACAAAAGACAGGTCGACTTCTGAGAGTGAAAAGAGCACCAAACTGTTTACTCGGACCAAAGGCGGAAAAACAACAAAGAATGGAGGTGACAAGGACTCAGCTGAATTGGAGCTGGAAGAGGTAAAACGGCCGTCTTTCTTGCGCAACCTATGTTTGGCTCGTGTCGTGACCAAAACAAAACGACTGTGCAGTGCCTCCAGTGCAGTGTCAAAATATATCAATGCGATGGACTACTATTTATTTTTTTGCTAGGTACACTACGTTGTAGAGTGCTTCTTTGGAAATGTACCTTGGACACCTTTTTTATGGTCCAGCAGCCGTTTTCCAAACATATTGAGACTTCCCGCATTACGTTGCTGACCAGTTCAAAATTTAACCCCTCCTGTATGCTGAGACATGGCTGTTGGTAGGCCCAATTTGCCCCTCACGTGCCCGCCACTTTTTTCAAAAGTTCTAAACATCATTCTACTCCATTTTTTTCGCTGATTTCGGTTTGGGGCATGCCCCTTCGATATTTTGACAAATACACCACCAAAATTGATGAAAATAATCAAATAAGCCAAAATTACCCCTTTTTGGGCTATATCATGGTGTATTCATCAAAATATCGGAGGGGCATGCCCCAAATCGAAATCTGTGAAGAAAATGGAGTAGAATGATGGTAAGAACTTTTGAAAAAAGTGGCGGGCACGTGAGGGGCAATTTGGGCCTACCAGCAGCTATATCTCAGCATACAGGAGGGGTTAAATTTTAAACTGGTCAGCAACGTAATGCGGAAGTCTCAATATGTTTGGAAAACGGCTGCTGGACCATAAAAAAGGTGTCCAAGGTATATTTCCAAAGAAGCACTCTACAACGTAGTGTACCTAGCAAAAAAATAAATAGTACGGACCAATTGCGCTAAGAACTTATGGGTTATCGCGAGCTGGCCGACCACTGTGTATGCCACTCTATGCATTCTTTTATCGATAATGGGGAAGGAGAAATGCACTGAAAAATGTGGAATACAGAGGGACCACCTCGCGACCACCCACTGGTTCTTAGTGCAACTGGTCCACAGTACATAGTTTTTAGAAAATCTCCAACTCTTACCCAACAGTATCATGTACTGTATGGTACTGTGGGGTAAACCCGGACACGGGGGTAAACGGGGACACCTTGTATATCTCAGTGCAACCATCTCTCTCTCTCTTTCAAATGAGCTACCACGTTCATTATTTGGTGACGCGGCAAGTTCCGTAAAGTTTAGGTGTCCGGATTTACCCCGTGTCCGTTTTTACCCATAGTACCCTATCCTTTATGTACCTAACATTCTCTGTGTTTCACTCAGCTGACAACGAAAAAGCGCCTGGTTGGTGGCGCTGCCCTGTACTGGTCGGCCTGGAGTCAGTGGAGCGAGTGTTCCAGGAGTTGCGGCAGCGGCGTGCGGCACAAACTCCGTCGCTGTCTGGGCAGAAGCTGCCAGGGCAGGTCCATACGACACGACTTGTGCAATCAGAAGGTACGTACGTACACATACAGGTAGGTACGTAGCTTGATGAGGCTTTATTACATTATTATTATTATTATTATTATTATTATTATTATTATTATTATTATTATTATTATTATTATTATTATTATTATTATTATTATTATTATTATTATTATTATTATTATTATTATTATTATTATTATTATTATTATTATTATTATTATTATTATTATTATTATTATTATTATTATTATTATTATTATTATTATTATTATTATGTCCGTATAGTGGTATAATACGCAACGCAGCTACCGTACCTACAGTACATACAGTTATTGGCTACCTAGTTTATGACAGCTTACATTGCAAGCTTTAGGTTACATTGCAGCTTACATTGCAAGCAGCTTAAAGCAGCATTGTACATTGCAGCTTTAGGTATAAACCAGCTCACAAGGCTAGCTATGGTTATGGTACATGGGGCTATCCATAGGGGGAAGTGGCTATGCATCGGACACTTTTATGTTCTACCAAGACTGGCCGTTTCTGCATAAGGGCGCTATTCACCAGTAAAGTACACAACATAGTACGGTATCTAATTGTATACAGTGCATGCATACCTACGTAGTACATACAGTATGTCGCTCTATTACAATAATTTCAGGACTGTCCACCTGGTGGCCTGGACTTCAGGGCGGTGCAGTGCGCCAAGTTCAATTCTCAGATGTACCGCAACTACCTGTATGACCGCTGGCTGCCCGTAGAAAGCAGGCGGGAACCTTGCGCCCTACTGTGCAAATCCGTCACCTACGGATTCACTACAAAATTTAAGCAAAAAGTGCAAGATGGGACGCGCTGTAGAAACAACACTCAGGATGTCTGCATTGATGGCGGATGCCAGGTTAGGTACAATCTACAAATTTGTAGAAAGAATATCTATTATCTACATACAGCACAACGTATTCTACAAAAAATGTACGTACAAAATTACTGTAGTGTTGTGGACATGTCTTCTGTAATTTCTAAAAATCTGTAATCAATGCATGCCTTGGACATACATTCTACTTATTATGTGCTGTAGAATTTACTAAAGTCTACAGATTTGTCAGTTATATTGCTTCAGCGAGTCGGCTGTGATAACGTGCTCGGTTCGGGTAAGAAGTTGGATGACTGTGGTGTCTGCGGTGGGGAAGGCCTCTCCTGTGGTAGACCTCTCTACGTGTGGAAGGACACTTATCGATTCTCGCCCTGCGACAAAACTTGTGGACCAGATAGTAAGAAATCTATACATTTTGTAGACTCGCAATTTTTGCCATTCTCTATGAATAAACAAAGGAGTTTTAGGTTGGCGGGTTTCTGTATCGGCTTGTTCTGATGCCAAGAAAGGGCATTACGTACCCGAGGAGCTTTGTGCGGATAAACCGAGACCTCGACCGACCATCGAGAGGTGCATCTACCGACCCTGCCCTTCCGAGTAAGTTTTATAGACCTTTACTTTTTATTCTACAAGCTTCATGATTGCTCTTTCACCAACTTGCTTGTCTTTTTGACAGACATATGTATGTACGTACATAGGTAGGCAAGGCGGGCTGCCATCTGGGGTGGCACATATTTTATGTACGTACTGAGTTACTGAGTACTGAGTGTACTGAGTTATCTTTCGTTTTTTCTGATAATAGGAAACAGTAGAAACCACTAAATCTGTCGATAAATAGACATGTGATGTCTCCCCAAGTTTGATCCTTTTCAAAACTTTGTTTGGGTTGTCGGAGGAAGACCAAATCAATGATGCTAATGTTTTCTTAGCTGGACCATCTTTACGTAAATGATCGGCTAAAAATATCCTCCCTTCCACCCACGTACACACTAATCCACGATTGATAAGGGGCATGAATACCTAGGATGGAGGGAAGGCGTCTACTACATACATGAAGCCATCTTTGATCCTTCAGCTTAGACCAATAGATCCCCTTCAATTATTCCAATTTTATGCTTCTTCGCTGCAGTAGGATAAAGATGCAAAGCTACTATATATGGTCGGGACCTAGCCGTTAGAGTGACAAGTTTGACCATAATAGGTCATTGATTATCACGCTTTACTAACCGCGCGGGGTGTCCCAAAATATGCACAGGGGACAGCTTAGTCTTCTTTGATTATTTATCTGGGTTTTCACCATTTTCCCTGCTTCTTTCCTTTCCGTTGAGCTCAGCTACGTCTCAATTTGTTTTTCCTTGATTGCCAAAAAGCTGATAATACCACTATGAAAGCAATCATGGCTTTAGGTACATACATTTTAGTAGCCTGTAAAAGTGATAAGAACAATGCGTGCTCGTTGGTGCCTGCTTTTGCGTCTCTTTGTTATCAGTGATAATCACGTCATTTTTGAAACGCGGGGAAGAAAAGGAAAAGATGAAGTATAGTCTAGGGAAAAAATATTATTGGTCGCTGCCTGGATCAAGAAAACTTCGAAACTCATCTTCAGACAGAAACCAAGCTAAACCACGTTTGTCCTTAAATATTCCCATTGGGGCAGAGGACCACCTCTGACAATGTACGTGTACATACAGTACATACTATTAACTCATGCGTAGGGAAATTCGGGAAAATTTGGGTCAAACCCCTGCGTAACCCGTTTAGTGAAAAATAATAGTTGCTAGCTTGTTGGTTTCTACGGATATGCTCAGTGCCCGTCTTATCACGTGACCGAAATTAGCCCACGCTACCCTGGTTCTTCTTTTTCAAGTACGTAGAAAGTGTGGGGATAAAGCAAGCCGCACCGCGTCAAAAGAGCACGCAATCATTCTTACAGTATGGTAGGCCCACCCTTACGCAAAGGCGGCGCCGGTTTAAGGAAAGGGGATTTTCCAGACCGGATATGCTTGCTATTCTTGGCGTAGTCTAATCTCTTATTCGCCCAGTAAAAGGTGGATTGTTTGCAAGATTCTGGAGTCCGTGCCTGTCCTTTTGCGTGAATAATTTGCGCAAAAGATGCTATTCCACGACTGGGTGAACGTGCCATCTTTTTTCTGGAATAACGCGGTACATGCGTTCCTTTTTTGGGTGTAGTCCAAGCCCTTTTAAGGTGCCTGGCTCGTCTGATCTACTGTAAAATGACAAATGTTCGGACGAATCGAACGTACCCTATGCCTATGTTTTGTAGGTATAAGGCATCTGTATTTGAAAACCATGGATGTGCTCAAACTTTTATCCGTCTGAAACAGTTGGGATCCCGTATTGTCCGAACTTTTGCCTGTCCGAACATTTCTCGTTGTACAGTATTTTTTGCTTTGCGACGATTCATTCTGAAGATATTATTCTCGGAAGACATTCGTTGTAAAATGACTCCATAGATGCCCTTTTCTTCTTTTGAGCCGACCCTATGTGTATGTACACTTCCTCCTCCTATCTCCAAGTGAAAGGATAGGACAAACTTTTCCTGATATGAAAACGGAATGGAAACGGCGTCATTTTTGTGACAGTTTTTGGACCAAGAAAGGCAGAGAAAGAAAGTCGAAAAAAACAACCCACCCGATGAACCAAGAAAGGATAGACAAAAAGAACTAAAAAAAAGAAAGAAAAGAGAAGATCTTTATTTGCTTTTTTTTTTTTTTTCTACAAAAATAGAAAAACTCCCCCTGTTCTGTCTTTCCTCGCCCCTCCCACTTTCTTATGGGCCCGTCTTTCCCATTAGACTAATCTCCCTACTTCTTCCTACCGCATGCGGCTGCGGCGGGGGGAACATAAAAAAACATCTCTCGCTATATGGAAAAAAAAAAGAAAACACACCCGGCGGGCGCACGTGAGAGGAAAAAAAAAAAAAAAACAAACACCAAAAAGCAGCGGGGCCCCCCCCCTATCAGGTCAAACTCGAGACCCGGACTTGCGAACTTTTTGGTACCTTGAGTTTGTAATTTCATTTCTGCTACCCGTTTAATTCGCTATGTATAGGATTACATATTACTCGTTCTTCCACTACATGTGCATATAGCAAATAACGCGCTTGCTTCAGGTCTCATATATCGCGATTTTTCAGAGTGTAAATTATCTGCTTGAACTTTATTTACTACTTCACTACAAGTAGGGATTTCAGTAAGTTTCTACTTTTGATATGTCAAAAAAAATTCTTCAAATGAAGTGCATAAGGACATATTCCTACTTACAAGCAAGTAGCAGAATTTACTTACTCGAATAAGAAAAATGCAAATTTGCCAACCTTTCAAGCTAAATCTGCTATAATTACTAAAGTAGCAAAACAACGATTAGCCAATAAGAAAAATGCAAATTTACCAACCTTTCAAGCTAAATCTGCTATAATTACTAAAAGTAGCAAAGTTGCTCAGGAGAAAGTAACAGCTACTTTTGCTCCGGGGAAAGTAGCAGCTACTTTTGTTCAGGGCAAAAAGTAGCAACTACTTTTGCTTGTGTTTGAGACAAAAAGTAGGAGCTACTTTTGCTCAGGAAGGGCAAAAAGTAGCAGCTACTTTTGCTCAGGATCAAAAAGTAGCAGCTACTTTTGCTCAGGACCATTAGTAGCAGCTACTTTTGCTCAGGATCAGGACTAGTGGTGTCAACTTTTGAAAAGTGCAGTAACGGTAAGGTACAGTAGTTTTACCATCTGCACCAGGCGATAGAATTACCATGCGGTACTCTACCATCATCGAAAATTTTACCGCGGTACTGTAAACCCTTGTATATAGCCCCCAGGGGCTATCAAAACGTTAGTCGCCAATTAAGGGGGACTATATACGAGGGGGGCTATACACGAGGGGGGCAATACAAGAGGGCATTTTACATTTGCACCCAAAGTAGGGTTTTTTGATCTCCTGAACGCATTGCTGGCAGTTCATGTTTCCAAGCTCCTCTTAGTCAAAAATGCAGATTTTAGCTCAAAAAACTGTGAAATTTTTGTTGTCAAAAATTCTTGTCGAAGAGACATCACAGGTAAAATGTTCAGAACTGTTCCAAAATGATGTGCAAATGATCTCCTATGCATAAAAACACCCCAAAAACGCCGGTTTTAGCGCAAAAACGCACATTTTCTGTTTCTTTTCGCATTTCGCTACAGGGGCTATATACGAGGGCAAATGATGTTAGTCGCCAATTAGGGGGGGGGGCTACTGTATATACGAGGAGGCTATATTCGCGGGGGGCTACAAACGAGGGTTTACAGTACTTTCTGAAAAATTGGGTGGTATATGGTAAAAAGTCTAACAAGGGTATGTATGTGTTTTAGGGCATATTGCAGTTAAAACAGGGTTATTCTAGTACAGGACATGCTCAGCTAAGGGTTATTGGCATAGCAGGTATAGGCATATAGCATGGTGTAAAAGTAGCTATAGCTAGCTTATTACCAGCTTACATACAGGGTGGTTTTTCTCTATGCGATTTTGATTGCAAATTTCAACAGGTTACCCTACACCGATTTTGCTCAAACTTTGCTCACATATTCCCGAGCGTTTACCATTTACTTGGTAAAAATTTTGAGTTAAAATGCTGCCATGGTTGTGAGAATTATAGCAGAGAACATGAAATCACAATTTTTCAACATTTTTACCATAGTTATTGACTACTGCTACATTTCTTCCATCAAAATTTCTGAAAACAAAGCAAACAGCACTGCTGCAATTTTAACTAGTAAACGGCTTTGGATTGTCTTTGAGACCCACCTTTTTTACTTCTCTGCACCCCCAGAAAGTTTAGAAGTCTTAAAATCTGGTGATTATGGCTCACCAGCTGATGCCTCTATGTCCTGCTTGGGCATATATTATCACAACAAGGATACCGTATTTTTGGGGTTACTGTAGGATACCATAGGCATAGCAGCTTTGGTAGGAGTGGCTAGCTAGCATATGACCAACTTAGACTGGTTGGTAGGTGTAGGTAGGTAACCCTACAATACATGGGGTTATTCACCAGAGGGGGACACATACACACAGAACAAAATTTGTCTTCTCAGTGGGGGTTATGGATTGGGATATCAAAGTTGCATTCTTTGCCCAAAGATGCATAAACAAATACCTGCTGAAGAATTTACCAAAAATGCGCAGTACATTCCATGCAGCTTAGCACACTTTTTTAGACTAAGAATAGGACTTACCAACAAGACTCAGCACCACAGCAGTACATATTGTGCTTTCCAACCTAAACTGTACTGGCTTGAGTGCTAAACAGCCATGCACAGTTAAAGCAAGAATACACAATAGCTTCACTGACATCCATGAACATATTCAACCATTGTATGCAAGCAACATTGTTTCCATATGTACAGTGAGCAAAGCAGCAGAACACAGAGAAGAATGAACCAACAATGAGTAGCTTGGGACCAAACACTAAGGAATGAATGCTATTAATTAGCATCAAAGTCCACTGTGGATGCCAACACACTACTATGCTGCCTACCTACTCTAATGACTGTGTCTGGCTGCTTTATACTGCCTGCTAGCAAGCTGCTGCCTGCAGCCTGCCCCTTTGTTGACACAAGGCACGTTTCCTCTTCCCTCTCTTTTTCAAAACAGAAGGCGTCGATTTTCATCCAATGACCAGCAGAGCAGAGCAGACCAGCCTGAAGTGTTTGTCTGACTGGACTGGACTCCCTTGAAGAAAAGAGTAGGCAGCTTTGGCCATGCAAGCCCTTCTGTTTAAGAAGTAAAGCAACCAGACTGACCCTTCATTTTCTTCTACCACAGGAAAGGCCTAGCCTAAAGTATTGTTGAGTGAGCAAAGTGCGCAACTGGTGGACTAGTGCCAAAGTTGGTCCAGAAGATGCTGCTATAGTGTAGCTGTGAAATAAATTTCAGAAATTATGATTTATAATTATATTGTCTGACACTGATATTCCAGCGATTCTGTACTCCTTTGATGTGCCTCTTGTCTGCTAGCACCTCCGTTTAATTAGTTCAAACTTGTGCCTGTTGCTCATTCTTTCCTTGACTGTACCAATTATTTTAACACTGGTCCAGTCTTGGTTAGAAAGTGCAATCTCCATTGCTTTGATGTGGTGCAAGAAAATATTCTTGGGCAGCTGATAGTGAAGCTCAACAAGGTAAGGAAGCAGCAACAAAGAAAGAGTCACATAGGCACATCAGTGTCTAGTCCAGAATATTCTTTAGTCCAGAATATTAAACAATATTCTGGACTAGACACTGATGTGCCTATGTTTAACTCTTTCTTTGGCGAACCATTGTGCATAAAATTTATATGTCCCTAGTCCCATCGTGGTTTAGGAAGGTACTGTATCACCCAGCCCCAAGTATTTCTTTTGTGAGGGCTATGTATAGGGGTACATGTACAAAAAAATTCAAAACTGTCAATTTTAGTTTCTGAAACAGACAATTTCAGTCTATGAAACTAAAAATCTTAAATTTATGGAGTGATTATGGGGAATCCCTCTCATTTCTTTGGCTAGATTTTTCTATACAAGACTTGGGGAAAAAGACTTGGGAACATCCAGTCTCCTGAATTTCAGTGGTGCATAACTCAGAAAAAAATGGGGGCAATCGAGCCAAATGTTATTGCAATTCCTTGACCTCTCTTAAAGGCAAGGGGTTCCCTTCAACGACTTTTGAATTTACCGTATTTTTGGGTGTATATCCCCCCTATTGTATATCTCCCCTGGTGTATAACCCCCATTGGCAAAACATAAATTTTGTCCTATGTATATCCCCCCTTGTGTATAACCCCCCATGTACTGTAAGGTACCTGACCTACCTATGTAGCTGGTCCTATGCTAGCTATAGCTACTCCTACACCATGCTGCTATGCCTGTAAGCTTAGCTGAGCATGTCTTGTACTAGAATAACCCTGTTTTAACCGCGATTATGCCCTAAAACACATACTTTTGACCTCAAAAACATGCCTCTACACACCTCTCAAAAACATAAATTTTGTCCTATGTATATCCCCACCCATTGTATATCCCCCCTAGTGTATAACCCCCCATTGGACCTCTCAATTTTTGTATACCCCCATGGGGCTATACACCCAAAAATACGGTACCCCCAAAATGTATAATCCCTTTACTGTATGTATTGTATATCCCCCTTGGTGTATAACCCCATGTATGTATTGAACCTAACCTATGGAAGCTAGTCTATTCCTAGCTACATATGGAGTGCTGTAGCTACTCCCACACCAAATTCCAAGCTAATAGTATCTTGTACTAGAATAACCCTAACAGCTATTATGCCCTACACATACTTTTGACCTCAAAAACATGCCTCTAACTCTACACACCTCTCACAAACATTGTCGCATGCATGTATGGTAGGGTACTGTGTGTGTGGACAACCCAGCCATGGGATAAACTTAGTCACCTATGCTCCTGTGCACTTGTTTCAGCAAATGATGAACCATTAGCTCATTTGAAAGGGGCGAGTTCAAGGAATGATACTGTACAAACCTAATCGAATACACTTCATTTTTGGACAGAGGGGGCCAACTGGTTCAAATCCATTAATTATCAAATGCAAGGTCTAGGAGTTGCGGTACAATGGCAACTGTACTGCTTTTGTTTGGATGATATTTGTCCAGTCCACAGTCCGAAATTGAGTCTGAAAATTACTTCTTGTACTGTAAATATTTGTCTCAATCGTTCCATTGGTTGCTGATATATGCAGCCTTGAAACTTGCTTTTCTGGCTGGCTGGATTTTTCTATGACAGGGTTTACCCACAGTACCTATAGATATCCCCCAATGTATATCCCAGTGTGGTAAAATGGTAAACCTACCACAGTAAATGGGCAAAAAACGCCGATGGTAAAGTAAATAAATAGTATCTACCACCATCAGCAAGTTTTGGTGGTAGTGCAGTACCATCGTCGAAAAATGGTTACTGTACAGGTGGGAAAACAGCAAAGTAATTTTATTGTTGACATCACTACTTAGCAAAAGTAGCTGCTTTTTTGTCCTGAGCAAAGTAGCTGCTATTGTACTTCTTGGTCTTGAGCAAAAGTAGCTGCTACTATTTCGTCCTAAGCAAAATTAGCTGCTACTTCTTGTTCCAGAGCAAAAGTAGCTGCTACTTTTTGGTCTAGAGCAAAAGTAGCTGCTACTTTTTGGTCCTGAGCAAAAGTAGCTGCTACTTTATGATCCTGAGCAAAAGTAGCTGCTACTTTTTGTTTCTGAGCAAAAGTAGCTGACACTTTTTGGTCCTGAGCAAAAGTAGTTATTATTGCTACATGATGGTAAGTAGAGGATTTGAAAGCAAGGATAGACCATTTTTGAGAAATTGGTAACTGACTAGTTGCGTTTTCATACTTTGTGTAAAGTAGCAATTCCCTGTTTAGAGAAACTAAAAATACCAAAAAGTGCAATGCAAAATAACGATTCTGCTACTTACAGCATAGTAGAGATTTCTGTAAATTTTTCCTCCTGATATGCCGCTGAAAATACTGTATAATTTCAATTTTCTGCGGAACTGATACTATTGCAATTTTTACATATCTGAGGAATAAAAAGTTGTGGTATTGATACCTGCGACGCTCAAAGTATCAGAAATAAAATGTACAATATACTTGACTTGCACGCCACAGGCATACAGCAAAATAGAGTGAGTTCTATATAAAGAAACGAGAAAGTAGCCAAGCAGGAAATAATTTGAAACTGTTACCCCAAAAATTCATAAGGTATGAGAATGCTGCTGGCTTCTTATGCAGCTACTTTGAGATGTAGTAATTCAGAGTTTTTTGATGAAAAGGCACATAAATTTACCACAAAGATCAGCAAAGAGGCTACATATTACATGTGGCACAGAGTGAATTGATCTATGGAAGCAACTGATAGACGTTGGGGCGACACAATTTTACAAGGTAAATGCTTTACTTTGCTCAAAAGTTCGCAAGTCCGGGTCTCGAGTTTGACCTGATTTCTGCCAAAAGAACGTCGCATATCCTTCGGTCCTTCGACAAAAAGTTATCTCAAATGCTTTCAATGATGAACTTCTGCACCATTAGTTGTTACTATCTCTGGCTACGGTCAGTGCTAATTATCAGCGGATGCCTTATATTGTTCAGCAACGCAACACAACAGACGAGATTTCCAAAAATTACTGACTTTGGGTAAGTGACAGATATACAGATGACAGCAGCCTACTGCACGGGTTTAATCCCCACCCTGGCGGAAGGATTTTTGGGGGGGGAGGGAGTTAGTTTCTTTTTCTTTCTGTTTTTTTTTTTTTAGCATCTTATTATAATAGGGGCGGCGGAAAAAAAAAAAAAAAAAAAACAAAAAAAGAAGACCGCCCCGCCACCTACCAATAATTCTTCAGCAGAAGAAGCGACCACCACCTCTTCTTGACATTATTATGTGGGGGTGATGTTGCGTCGTTGCAGCAATACGCAACCACAAAAACACACAAAAGAAAATCACTTTGCTTACACACACCAAAACCACACATAACAAACAAATTTTTAATTAGGGGCAGACACCCACAGCGAAAAGGGGAACAGCAACAGCACCATCTTCTTTTGAACAGGTGTGGTGCTTCTTTGCATAGCACAGGAGCAGTATCCTGCTTAATGGCACAACTTCCAAAGTACCTTGCACCTTCAAAAAGCTCAAAGAATTTTTCTACACAAGCTTCACGCTTACGTACTAATTTTTCGCTAAACTCTATGGCCTATTCTTTATTGCTTTTGGCATGACTTCTCTATGCTTTATCTTGCTTTCTCTATCAAAAACAGAAAACTTTCTCAACCTTCAATACACTAAAACTTTCCATGCTTCACAAAACTGCTCACTATCTTTGCAAGCAGCTGCTGTCTTTGAAAATATTATTTAGAAAATGAAATACAAATTTGGCTGAATTTTTTTAGGTGGTTAGTGGGAAACTGGGAGGAATGCAATGTCACATGTGGCGGAGGAAGGCAAAGCAGGGATGTGTACTGCGCTGAACGCTACAACAACAGTCAGGGGGTGATGGAGAACCGAAAAGTTCCCGACGGACTCTGTTTTCACAACAAAAAGCCGGTAAGCAACCATTCTTATTTGTTTATTTATTTATTTGCCTTTACTTAAAATATTTATTTATTTATTTTTATTTATTGCTTACCATACAGTAGGCTATGCATTTGTTTGGGTGGGCTATTCTTATTCATTTTTGTGTAGCCTACTTATACAGTATTTATTTACTTACATAGGTAGTTGTATTTACTCTTCCTTTACTCTGATGGATACTTATTGCTAGCTAACTGCCTTTCCTAGCTGTCACAGTCCATTTTACTCTCAATTCGCCCGTTAGACCAAAAAGTCATTCATGCGTCGATTTTCTCAAATGTTTCTTGGCGTAAAAACATGGTAGGTGCATAAAGTACGGCCGTACGGCTGATAATTACGACTGATAATTACGCGCAGCAAAGCAAAGACGGATACCCGCGCAAAATAAAGTGTCGTATTCTGTTCGCATATTATAGTTTCATCATATGCAAATACGTACGTATATATCGAGCTCGCCTGATATTTACTCATTCATGGTCCCCTGACATCTACGCAGTAATTTTTGGAGTCGCTTTTTGCCTGTGAGCGCAGGACGCACAATTGTACATCTATGTACATTATTGCATTGAAAACAAAGCCTTTTGGTTATCAGTCGCATTCATGTGCCGAATTACCAAAAAATAAAATGTGAAAGAGTGATATTTTTTGCGTTCTTGCAGGTTCAACAGCGAAAATGTAACACTCAACAGTGTCCGGTGTGGGAATTGGGTGACTGGTCCCCTTGCTCTGTCACATGCGGCAAAGGAACCCAGGTAAAGCCTAAAGCCTGAAAGCCTTGTATGTATGTACAGGGTGTTTCATAATATACTCGCCGGATGTTTGTGCTTATATCTCCCCATCGGAGTGTCACATTCGAATGCGGTTTTTTGCGTTGAATAGCCAAGGCTTCAACGTTGATGCAGCCAAAATTTCAGCTTTCTAGGCCAACAGAAAGCGACTCAAACAGCTCGATTTGCAAAGCGTCAATTTTCACACATTTTTGCAGGCGGCCAGGTACAGATCGGCTCCGGTTTTTTTCTCCCCAGTTTACCTAACCCAGTTCTCTCCTTAGTTTTCCTTCCGCAGTATTCCCCTCCCCAGTTTTTATCTGGAGCACAAAGTTTCGGTAGAGTTTTTCATCTCCATGCCACTTCTCTTGCAGATTCGAACTTAGCAAACAGTGTTACAGCCAAAATTCGGTCATGCAAGCTTTTCCTTGGGACGCTGATGCCATGGTCATCAAACTGAAGTCTATCTTCGACAAGACTGCTCAAAAATGCATAAAAGTTAGCGTGGAATGGTGAACAGACTTGAAAGAGCGAGAAAAAAGCGAAAATGCAAATCCGTTGCCCCGCCTCAGTGCCCTGCCTCCGTTTTGCGCCAAAAAGGCGCCGCAACTTCGACCGCTTACAGCGCCATGACAATGCAACCTAGGAAGCTAAAATTTTGGCTGCATCAACATTGAAGCCTTGGCTATTCAACGCAAAAAACCGCATTCGAATGTGACACTCCGGTGGGGAGATATAAGCACAAACATCCGGCGAGTATATTATGAAACACCCTGTACAACTGAGCTAAATTTTTACATGGGTTCGATGTCTTTTGTCGGGCTTTTGCCGTGAGCGTCTATTGTATGTGATGGTTGGACGGACGACGTACAGTACATGCATAGGGTGTTGTGGGGTAAACCCTGGCACCTAAGCTTTTCTGAACTTGCCGCTTCAGCAAATGATGAACATGGTAGCTCATTTGAAAGAGGAGAGTTCAAGGAACTGAATATGGTTGAAAAAATTTGTTTCGGTGTCCTCCAGAGAAGTGGCCAACTTTCTTAGTCCCTAGTTCTTGAATCAAGCCTCATTAGCTCAGTGTGATATCACGTCTTTCTTTTTTATTCCACAGTCCACACTCTTCTGAGTTTGACTCAGCTCGATTTTAGACATCACTGTCAGAAACGCGTGATAGACTCATGCAGCTTTATCGGTTTTTCTCTGAATAATGCTGAGTTGGCTTTATGAAATATCACAATTTATATCCCAATACTTCTGTGCCTTTTTCTTCACATCTTGCTCTGATCTATCTGCTCATGCGGTCAATTTTCGACCACTTTTCGACTATTGGTCATTCGTGAGTAATGCTGCGTGAAAATATTCGCCCATTCATGACCGCTCATTCATTATGTCAGTGAATTTGAGGCCGTCATTAAACCTTTTGTTGTGTGTTAAGGTTCGCAAAGTGGCGTGTCGCCAGGAGCGCTTTCGAGACATGGACAGAGCCGCTTGCAATCCTGCCCATCGTCCCAAGGATAAGCAAACCTGCTACACGGGCATATCCTGTGCTGAGGCGGAAGAGAATACAAGTAAATCAGTTGAAACATCATTTTTGCGGGTTTGTGAAGGCCTTTCAAATATGCCAGCTATTACTAATCATTCAATACGCCCTAAAATATTATCGATTTTTGTCTTTTGACAGACGTTTGTTGTGAATTTCGCTTACAGTACCCCATACTTTTATTGTTTGGAGTCGCTATCCAATTAGCTGACTGCGTTCCCTTGTGCCCATTTGTCACTTCACTGAAATTGTCCCAGGCTGTCTTTTTGCCCAAAAAGGCTCTAAAAATAAATCAAAAGTTTCATCAGCTGCTTCCTTTCGGATCGTACATGTAGGAAGCGCTGACAACTAAACTTTTGACTGTTGCTGCAAGTTTGTGTGTATCAAACCACGACACGGGTAAAAGGGACAAAAATATGAACTGGCTACTTATCGTCTTCTTATCTCGCTTACCTTTACAACTGACCACTGCTGCTAACATCTTGTTCCTTGTTTTAGTGGCTGACTATGAACGATACAGGTACATAAAAGGTGACGCACAGTGGACATTGTCCACGCTCAACTACTGTTGATTGTTTTTGTTTCTACTTGCACTAAAATTTCGTTTCTTTTGCTTTGTTCACACATGATGTTTCTAATCATGGCATGCTTCCAGATTGTGGCTAGTCTTTCTGTTGTTACTGCGCTACCACAGATAATGTAGGCTGAAGCTGCAAGGTCGCCAAAGTTGTCACGTCTCGTATTTAGTGTTACCAGTTTTACTGTGGCCTGAAATGGCCTTGGTTTTCACACTAAGAACCGGACAAAAATGTCTGCACAGTTGACCTTTAAATAAATTAAATAAATAAATAATAAATAAATCATTAAATAAATAAATAAATAATTAAATAAAACCCAGGCTACTACGGTATCTGGGCGACCTTTCAGCTATTGATCCATCTCTAGCAAATAAAAGCTTATTCTGTTTTCAATCAACTCGTAACCTTGATGTTTCATCTCTTCCCTTTATCTTCAGATACGTCGCAGCCGCTCCCTTCTCGCAGTGGGACGCGGTAGACGTTGAGCACACGGGAGTGCCAGGGTTGGGGGCGCAGCCCCGTTGGATCCCGGACAGGTGGAAAGAGTGCAGCACCACCTGCGGTCCGGGAGTCAGAACCCGCAGCGTGAACTGTATGGCTGTTCAGATCATCACTGGATCCACCCTGAATTTGCCGGATTATGAATGCGAAGGTATCCAATCCACTAGTAGCGCTATTTTTGGGTGGTCACGAGGCACCCGTCAATGTCAGTCAGCACCTATGTATCTAAACGTTCAATGTGTACCGCGAGGCCACCTCGCGAACATCCAAAAGTGTTAGAGCGCAACAAATATTGCTCAATAAAGCTCTAAACCCATTATACATATGCAATAGTAGCCCGTGCTTGGTCGCGAGGTGACCCTCAGAATTAACCTTGATTTTCAGTGCAACTTTTGATCGGTAGTCGACGGGAAGGTCGGCGCGGTCGTCTTTCTTGCTCGTTTGTTTCGTTCCGCGCCGACCTTCACGTCGACTACCGATCAAAAGTTGCACTGAAAGTCAAGGTTAATTCAGAGGGGTCGCCTCGCGACCAAGCACTGGCTCTTGTTGCATATGGTGAATACAGTAGGTAGCTTCTTGACCCATTTCGTTGGCGTCCTTCCGCTTCATATTTCTCCATTTCGACAAAACTCAGTTTTGTTTTGATGGGGCAACGGTATCAGTATGTGTTTTGCAGGTTCCTCCAAGCCAGCGGAGTTCGAGCCTTGCGAAGTGCGCAAGTGTCCGTCCTCTAGCGCTTCCTCGACAAAAACCGGACCGAAAACCGACACTGACCCGGTCACCCCCAGGGATTTCCGGTGGGACTTCGGAGAATGGGGCCCTTGTTCAGCGTCTTGCTTAGGAGGTAATCCAGGTCAATCAATACCAATCTTTGTTTGCTTGTACGGTTGTACAAACAGTGCCAAACCTAGTACAGTATTGTATTGCTCTACTTGGAATCATGCGAGGATAAGTGTATTGTGTAAGGCTATGTCTATGCATTGCACAATTTTCTCTTTAATCCTCAGCGATGAAACATTTTGAACTTTTTTCTGCAATGCCCTCACTGTCTTTTCGTTGCAGGAAAGCAGAAATCTTCCCTCATTTGCGTCGACATGAGCAGTGGAAAAGAGATGGCCTGGTCACATTGCGACCCAAAACAGCGCCCTGCCGACATTATCAAAACCTGCAACAACAAACCTTGTCCACCAAAATGGGATGTAAGCATAGCAAGTGCTTATCCGTTTCGTGGTGTCAACTTGTGAGTTTAATGTTTCGTATTGTAGCTTCCTCTTGAACTTGGCCAAATACGTACGAATGTTTTCTTTTATCTTTTTCCATCTCAGCCTTGTCATCCGTTCTTCGTAGGTTCAGTCTTTGTTTTCTCACTACTTCAGATCGGTCGCTGGTCTGTGTGCTCGCAGACTTGCGGTGGCGGGGTGCGTACGCGTAAAGTGCGCTGCATCCAGCAGATAGCCAGCAGATTCCCCCATCCGCAACACAGCGTGGACTCCCACTCGCCCTCCTACTATTCCGACATCCGCAATAGGGATACGCTCATCCTGCCTGACTCCCAATGCGGCGGAGGTTTGTTTGTACATGACGTTGTACATAATTCATCCTCCTAAGCCTCTTCATCTTAGGAGGCACCCTGGTTAACAGGGCTTTACAGTTCAACGTTCAACAACCCCTGTATAGCGCATACAAAAAGGCCTGGCCGAGAAGCAATGTAAAAGTGCAATCGCACATCCATTCACCAATTGCCTTCTCTGTCTATGACTTTTGGTTCTAGAGGAATCGCAATAGGCAAACTTTTATGTAAGGGTGCATCCACCGGGTTGCCTTCTGAGTCTTTAAAATTTTCGGGATGGGTCAAGGATTTAAAGTACATAGGTAATGCCAATCTTTCAGGCAAACCGCACGACAGTGAGCCTTGCGGATTGGTGGACTGTCCCGCAGGTTGGAGCACGGGAAAGTGGCAGCAATGCACGGCGTCCTGTGGCAAAGGGGAGCAGAGGCGGCTGGTGCTGTGCGAGCAGCTGAAGGCGAACGGAAGGCTGATTCGATACAACTTGGCGACACCTTGCGACGGACTGGAGAAACCACCGGCTGTGCAACTCTGCTCTTTAGGTAGGAGTTAAAGGGATGTCTTAAAGGAGCAGGTTGGGCAGAATATTAGGCTAGGGTAGATGCAGTAGGATCGGATGGGGTCTAGAAAGTTGCTGAACGATATTTCCGGCTTTTGGAATTACCCTACCTCCATGTAACTTTTTATTGTCTTGGTTGGAATTAGGCCTATTCTGTAAAAATAGATTTACAGTAGAGGTTGATCTCTCCTTTATGGAGTACGACAGAAACGAAGAATGACTCAGGCCTGCTTGACAGTAGCCGGCTTACGGTCAAAAGGGAAAGTTGTGCGACTGAGGTCGTCTGGGTGTGTAGTCAAATGGTTAAGGCACTCGCCTGGAACGCGAGAGGTCCGGGGTTCGATTCCTTGGCACATCCAGCAAATTTTCCTTCTCGACTTTTGCCTTTTTTGTAGGCCCCTGCGGTACGGGCGTGACCCCTGCGTTCCCGGCTAAGGAAGCAGCCACGCCGAACATGCAGAGTACGCTGAAGAATTTCGAGCAACACAGCAACAACCATCGCCGATTGATGTTCCGGATTGGAGGCGTGGCGACCCTGTACGAAGGAACTTCGGTGAAAATTAAGTGTCCTGTGCGCAACTTCGATCGCAGCAAAATTCATTGGACGAAAAACGGCAGATTGTTGCAGCAATCGAGTGAGAAAAAGAGAATTTTTTTATTGCCGCGATACATTTCTGGGGCTATACTGGTCCCTTAACCCCTCCTCTATTTCGCAGGTCGCCGCGACCAAAATGCGACACCGGACGACAAAATTGACATAGTGTCCAAAACGCCATCGGAGGTTCACTGGTAGCATTTTTGGAAAAATTGTTTGAAAAACGCGGCGACCTGCCAAATAGAGGAGGGGTTAACGTGTTATATAGTGGTTAAAGGGGTAGGTTATGCAAAATGTGATTTACAGGAAGGGTGAGAGTTTCGAAACTCGGGGCGCTTCGACTATTCCGCACCAAACTCAACGACGCCGGAGTGTACGGATGTATCGCAGGGAATTTGCGCGGCAATATCACCTTGAAATTCAAACCGCATCCATTCAAAAACAAGAACAAAGGCGGCAACGAACTCGGCGCGGCGAAAAACGTCGTTCCCTATGGCGGCAAAGCTGTGATTCCTATTGGCGGAGGCAGGAAACAGACCAATCGCGTTGTCGACTACCACAACCGATATTTGCCCCCTGTAACGCCGAAACCTGTCTGGCCTCCCTCTCAGAAAAATCGTCAAGATGAACTGCCAACCTACCCCTTTAATCAGCCAGGCGCTTCGCCGAGTGCTTCGTCTGCTCAAGAACTAAAGGAGGGCTCAGCCGAAGTGGAGGTGGAGGAAAACGAGGACGACGATGGAAAGGAAGAGGAGGATGAATTGGAGGAGGAGTTAAGGGAAATCGAGGAGCAGAACTTAGCTCGAGCGGTTCCCACGAAACCTGCGACTGCTGCTGCGAATGCGCTATATCAAGACAGACAGCAAAATAAGCAGCAGAAGCCAGGAAAGGATAGGGATCAGCGTTTGCTAAAGGTGAGCTCCATGAAGCACACATTATAGTTCACTTCGGGTTTGGGAGGAGAATTTGTTCATATGTACGGTGCTCTTGGTACGGTGTAGGAGAAGATTATTGTCTGTATGTAACATGTATACCATGGTTGGGTCCTCATTACCTGTTTTTGCATTCGTATGTTTGCTTTTGTTTCCAAATGCATGTTTATGTTTGCATCGGCAGACATACTGTAGGGTTGTGCTCACATGTAATGCAGTAGGGTGGAGAATGTTTCTTCATACGTAGCTTTCTTTTGACGGTGTTACTGTTGTTTGACACAATTCATTTTGCTCGTTTTATAGGAGTTGAAGGACTACCTCTTAACCAATCGCAAGATGGAAGTTTACGAGGCATTGAGCGGACAGCAGAATCTGAGCCTGGTGAAAACTGAATGGATTATGGGCGACTGGTCGGGCTGTACGCAAACCTGCAGTGACACATCCAGTGGAATGCAGGTACGTACACTCTATTCACCAGTTGCGCTGAAAATTACTGGGTGCTCGCGACTATGATTCCTCTGATTTTCCGTGCAGTTTTTGAGCGGTGACTCGACCGTTACCGATCACAATTGCACTGAAAATTAGTGTAAAACTGAGCGGTTATTTAAAAAAATAGCTTACTGTCACAAAATTTGATATTCCTTTCATTTCTATTTGCGTATGTATTCGTGGAAGTTTGTCGCATTTAGCCGCCCTTATTGCCTGTTGATATTTTTCAGTTTCGTCCCGTTCAATGCAAAGTGGACGTAAACGGTTACGCGTCGTACGCCAGTGACGCGATTTGCGTGGATTTCGGCGTGAGCAAACCACACGAGGCGAAGCTCTGCGGTGTGTCTGCCTGTCCCAAGTGGAAACCTGGACCTTGGTCAGAGGTATGTACGCAAACCAAACTACAGCATGTCGGCTTGGTACGTTCGGTAGAAATTCTTTGGTCGCATTCTACGTACTTTCTATTCTTCGATTTTTAGTTGGGCTCGTCCTTATCACAGCCCCGATCCCCAAGCACTGATACCTGATATCATCATTGTTTACTTTTGCATTTTGCCATCTCCTCCGCCCCATATTTGTTCAAAGAATTTGAATTTATTGATCGATAAAACAAAACTGAAAGGCGTAGAACTCCACACACAGTCACACAGACACAGCACGACCACTCGTACGTACTCTACGGTATCTGTTTTATCATTTTCATTTCAGTGTAAGCAGTCTCGCTGCGCTCGTTTCTCCACTGCCGTACAAAGGCGCGACATCACCTGTGTCTTTCTGAATGGGACTCGGGTGGAATACAAGTATTGCAGCAAGGAGACGCGACCCAGCCTCAAGAAAGAATGTTTCAACCGTAAGTTCTAACCTCCATGTAGGTATACACATCTACTGAAATGATTGACCAGTTGCAGTGCCGCAGGCTAAGGTGGGTATCGGTAATAAGACTACAGAACACCCGGCGCATCCAGTACAGACGCTTGTACAGTGTTCTTTCCACAAATTCCCATGGCCTAAAATACTTACGTACGTGCGTATGCAGTGTTGTGTTCTCCCAATATTCAGGTGACTGTACGGCGGAATGGCGCGCTTCGCACTGGGGTTCCTGTTCCCGATCCTGCGGTAGCTCCGGCGTCGAAATGCGAACTGTGCGCTGCGTCTGGTACGGCACGCGGAAACCGGCCGGGAACAACTGTCGAGGCGCGGATAGGCCTAAAATTATCCGACCTTGTCGCAGTCAACCACCGTGTCCGGAGAAGGAGGAAGGAGGAGAGAAAAATGGTGACCGCAAGATCGTTGATCACAGCGGAGCGCTGAAAGGTTTGAGCAATTGGCGGGGTTGGGACGCGTACGGGGTGAACCCCTTCGGCAAGGGGATATTGTGAGGAGGGATGACGCCAGGGGTATAGATAGTCAAGAATTGTTGGTGCGCAAAACGTACTACTGTAGATGGCCAAGCAAAAGGAGGCTAAGTTCAAGTTTTCCAGTGGCTACCCTAAATCAAATCGCATTGAAGTTGTGCGCCCTTGTAGCCACACCATTTTTGGGGCGCACTTGCATCCTCATGTTTCTTCCTAGCTATACCCCAGGGTTGTGGGAGAAAGGAGAGGAATAGTGGAGTGTACTGGTCTTGTTGAAGAAATCCGCGTTTTTGTCCCGTTGGTGTTAAAAATGTGGCCCTTTGTTCCTGATTTTTATGTATAGTACGTACATTAGGTATGCCTTGGTATTCTATTGTGCGTTTCTCGAGCGTGTACTTATTTGTATTTGTCTTCAATGGCGTTGTGCGCTGCTTTGAATTGTGTCCGATTTATTTTTGACGTTGATTTGTGTTGTATTAACGTCAAGTACTGTATACTGTTTGCTTCTGGAAGGAAAGCAACTGCGAGAACCCATTGTCCTTTATTCTTCTGTCTTCTGTGAAGAAGTAACAAGCTACGTACGTACGTACATCATGGTCCTATGAATGATCGATCGTACAAGCAAAGCATCGTTTGTATGATCGTACAAGCAAAGCATCGTATATATGATCGTACAAGCAAAGCATCGTATGTATGATCGTACAAGCAAGCATGGCGTTCTTACAAGAAGGTGTGTTAGCTGTGTTGCTGTTTCTCCATGTGTGTTAAGGTACCGTAGGTATGTATCTTTGTCCAGTCCAACTCGTCATCTCTTACCGTAATCTTTAGTCTGTGTACCAAGTTTCCATGTGGTTTTCTTTTCAGGCTTTTTACTTTTACACCAGGCTTGCACGCTATTATTCTTTTGATTGCTTGCTACCTACCTGTGCAAAACTCTCTAGTCATACGTAGACGAAGTTTAAAGAGCATGAATGCACGCTTTTTGTATATTGGCATGAGTGTGGGTGTTTCTTGTATCGTCATATTGCCGCTGTCCATGTCACCATTCTGTACCGTACCGTCCTATTGTATTCCGTTCTGTTATAATAGGCTAGGGCACGGTACTTACTTAACCCATGTCTTGCCGCATCTTGGGTAACTAGTATTGCATACGTACCTACATACATCCGGAATTTGTAGAAGTCAGCTGCATTCTACACTTTCGGTATGGCTTAGGCGAAACCACACAATGTAGTCGAAGTGCATTGGTAGGGGCACACTTGCTGTAGTATTGCGTACCTAGCTCTGGCCGCACACACTAATCCTACATTAGTGCGGAATGATTGAGTAGCTGTAGCTACTGTACACTGTTCTTGTAAGCTAATCGAGCACTCAGCTAATGGTACACGAAGTTGTATCATTGATTGCATCTCTTTTGTTTGTCTATTTTTTCAGGCATATTTCGAAACTGCAAGGATGTGTCTCGCTTCTGCGATCTCATTAAGTCACTGCAGTTGTGCGGTACAAAAGATTACAGTAAGAGATGCTGTATTACGTGCACATATTTGAAGTACGATGTAAAGAAAACATGATAATGTTAGAGCAATCGTTAGCGCTGCTTAGGTATACCAATGAATTGTTCAACCGCTAACTTTAGCCAGGGTAGCCTGAATGAGTTTATAATTTCACATCTCAGTCGTGAATCTCAAATCTTTTGGCCAGTACAATGAGGATTGTGCACTGCAAAATGTCTTAACCCATCCTCTATTTTTTCATGATCGCACCGGGCAAAATGCGACCCCCGACGACAAAATAGATAAAGTGACCAACGCCATCGGAGGTTCACTGGTTGCATTTTGAAAAATATTTAGAAAAAATGAGATCAAACATTGCGAATGCGCGATCGCATTTTGGTCGCCCTATATACATGTAGGTTGCCTATTTTGCGGTGCGACCATCGAAATAGATGAGTTAAAAGTAGAATAGGTAGGTACCTGACTTGTGTAGGTGCCAGGTGGATATTAGTTTTGTTAGATCCCAGTCTTAAGATGCAACCATATTTTCATACTGCCGTGCCAGCTAATAAATTGTACCTACTGGCTTTCTTACATCAGTATTTTGTCTTTACAACCATATTGTAGGCTACATTGTTTGTTACAGTAGTGTAGTATGTAGGCCTATGTAGTGTAGTTAGTTAGTACATACGAGTACATTTTGAATTCCATGACTACACTCTCAGCATTCTTATTCATTATGCAACTTCTTAACCTATGCCATTCCCCATCACTTTTGGACCTATGCAAATGACTGTAAAGTGTACAGTACTAAAATGTTAAAGGGGAACTTTGCGCGGAAAATTCGGGGTAAGGCTACACACATCATTAGAAAGAGCATAAAAAATGCTGCAAAACGCACCAAGTCCCATCCCTCTACGTTGCGTCATTCTTGAGGTACAGGCACAATACTGATCAGTGAGCCAGAAACTCAGCTTGAGAGCACGTTAGCTCGCTAACCACTGCACCAATCTGAATAATTTTTCTTCCACCGTGTGCTCCGTTTGGTGTTCTACCTTTTTGTTGTACCAGTGGCCCGTTACAGCTTCGCAGTAAAATCCCTTTGCAGATCTGGCAACCCTTTTGCAAATCTGGCAACCCTTTTGCAGATCAGGCAACCCTGTTGTAGTTTGTGATCTGTCAACTTATTATGCATATGGCAACCATTTTGGGCAGTTGGCAGAAAGTTGCATATCTGGCAACCCTATCGCAGAGTTAGCAACCCTATGGCAGATTTGGAAACCCTTTTTCTGCATAGACCTGACAACCATTTTGCACATCATCAGGTAAAAATGGCGCATGTGGCAACCCTTTTGCAGGTCTGGCAACCCTATTGCGCATTTAGCAATCTGGCAACCCTTTTGCAGATCTGGCAACCCTGTAGCGCATCTCGCGTTTTAGTCTCGTGTGCACTTTCGGGCGTGAGCATTTGCAAACGCTGGCTTGAAAACCTGCGTCGTTTGGTTTCTGTGGCATTTAGTACTAAAATATCGATAATCGATCGATTATTGGCGATCGGCTGATCAGATCAAAAATCGCAGGCTTTTCTGGCGTTCTCGGGGCCATAAGCTCTCGAAAGAGTCCTGAATGGATGCTGTAGCTGCAAAATTGAGTGAGTTATGAGTGAATCTGCGCGTTTTTAGTACTAAAATATCGATTATCGATCGATTATTGGTGATCGGCTGATCAGATCAAAAATCGAAGACCTTCTTGCCACCCTTGGGCATATAAGCTTTCGAATGAGCCATTGGTGAACGCTGTAGCTGCAAAACTGAGCGAGTTTTTCGCATCACAGACAGACAGACACACAGACAGACAGACATCGGCCCTATTTGTTAGTAGATAAAGTTTCGCTGTATCTTCACTGCCTGTGGAATGGGAAGCCAAAAAACGTGTGTCGTTGCGCAGTTTAGCACATATTTCGTCCATGGACGTGGACGAAATAGGTATGTGCTAAACTGCGCAACGACACACGTTTTTGGCTTCCCATTCCACAGGCAGTGAAGATACAGCGAAACTTTATACAACAAAAAAGTAGAACACCAAACGGAGCACACGGTGGTAGAAAAATTATTCAGATTGGTGCAGTGGTTAGCGAGCTACGTGCTCTCAAGCTGAGTTTCTGGCTCACTGATCAGTATTGTGCCTGTAACTCAAGAATGACGCAACGTAGAGGGATGGGACTTGGTGCGTTTTGCAGCATTTTTTATGCTCTATCTAATGATGTGTGTGGCCTTACCCCGAATTTTCCGCGCAAAGTTCCCCTTTAAACCGTACTGATTGGAAATTTATGCGTGCTGTGCTATTTCATGCAATAGGATTGTGTTATGTACTGTATACATACTGTACATAACATACCGTAGAATGTACGATTATCTAACAGTTTTTGCTTTTTGTTGCAAAAAAATGTACAAAATGTATTGAGTATATGTATCTTTTACCTGACCTTGCGTTTGTATGTGCAGTATGTAGGTACATACATTGTATGTACCTTTCCTCTTGAACCATGTAATATTTTGTGGGTACTTACCTGGGTTGTGTTGTTTGCTAATTATTGCTTGCTGTATATTTAGTATACCTTATCTTGTATGAATTTGCACACAGAAAGGTACATAAATGAAACGCAACCTTTCACAAGTACATGAAGCTTTCACTCATGTGCTAAAGAAGGAAGTAAAATTATGCAAATTGCATGTATCGATCAACTTTTCTTTGGTTTCATGATTAGACTTTCCTTTCCAAGTTTTGTGCAGAAAACGATGAGTTCCAGAAACAATAACACTGTTGCTCCCACATACAGTCCAAGCGTGCCACCCAGATCAGCTGAAATATGTACTCCTAGATACGTCTGACATTTGGAAGTATGGGGAACGCGACATTGCACCTTCAAGAATGATTTTTCGCTTACATAGGAGGCCAAAGAAGTCATAGGAGAGCTTTTCTGTGATAACTTGCTTGTCTAAGCTGACGAAAAAGATTGACACTTTGACCAAGTTTTCCCTGCAATGATGTTCAGGCATACATTAAAAATATTAATGTGATACTGTGGTGTTGCACTGTGCAGCCAAAAATATACCTGTCATACTCATCACTGGGATGAAAAGATTGAATTTCTTGCATCACACTTTGGAATTTTTGCAGCCATCCAACCCTTGAAAAGCTGTACAGTGCATCATAACCGTTCTGAAAAAGTGTATGCCAACTTCCTCTTTTGCCACTTAACACCACTATTGTCATGTGTTGACTAACCTCATTCATGGATACTGGAACTGTAGTGGTGGCAACAACTGGTTCAATCGTTGCTTGGTGCATGCTGAGACATCTGGACATTAGGTCAGATAGGATGCTAGTTTCAGTCATCATTTCTTCCAGAAGAGGACTGTTACTCAAATATGGAAAATAGACAAGGGCACTTTGATTGCTTCTAAGTGCTATCATCAAGCTTCTCACAGCTTCTGTCCCAAATGAAACTTCGAATGACTTGTCAAAAGGCCGTCTTTTGGGCAATGCATACAGTTCATTCCAGGCCTAAAATGCTCAGACTTTGGGTGATTCTTTTTTCATATTCACAGGCACACTCAGATTTACAAAGTGTTGTGTTCTCTTTCATATTTCCTTTCATTATTACCAGCTCAACATCAATGTATAGATGCATGCCAGGTCGATATGCGATTCCTATGGCACTCAAGTTGAGGTATTGTGGATTCCGACTAAGGACCCCCAGTTTCATGAGCCCATGGAAATCTGAACGAGTTTGCCTTATTTCTGCTTTCATGGCTCTGACTGTTTGCAGCACAGTCAGTGCACGATGGAATGTGTGGACAAATTCTTTCCAACACTGGAGCAATGGTTTTGGGCAGAGCAAGCCTGGAGCATCAGTATCACCTACATACAAAATAAAATACTACACATACATAATAACAAAAGTTGACTGTCATATCATTTGCATATAAAGATGTGAATGGAATCATCATAATCCTTACTGAGATTAGATACTGCTGGAGTAAGGAACTGCCAGATTTTCTCTGGGGTAAGTCCAAACGGTTCCTCACAATCAGTCTGAATTTGCAGCTCTCTAGCTCCTTCCATTACTTCGGCTAGAAAAGCGTCAATATCTGCCACCAACTCTTGCACCTGCTGGAAACTTCGACCACTAACCACAGAGCTACCCAACCCCTGTTCTGCTACTCCATGCTGCGCCAGTGAGGCTGCACGCATTTCATTCCACCCTCCTTTCGGTGGAATACTGATGTCCAACTCGCTTGTAGTGATGTCAAGGATAAGACTTTCTGCATCACAGTCTATCAAACACTTTTGATCAGCCTCGGTGGATGACACAGTTGGAATATTGCCTGCAAAACTAGTAGCAATCAATCAATCAATACAGGCTCTTTATCCAGTGGTAAACCTGGTTATAAAGCACATCCAGAAAACCAAAAAGAATACTATTTTCCAGATGTGCCAAGAAATAGCCTGGACCTCTCGCATTTTCCAGGCAAGCGCTCTTTTCTTACCACTGCATTACACAACACACAACACAATATGATCTAGGTACATACAGTATGTCAGTGATCTACCTACGTATTCCAATCCAAACCTGTGACAATGACAGGAATATTTGAGTCAATGCCACAGTATCTGGTACCAGCTGGCAATGCCTGGATATCATCGTAGGCAGACTTGGCAGGAATGCAGTTGTGGCTGGGGCTCTGCAACCACTGTTCTGCATCCAATTCCCACTTGCATCGCCAGTTCGTGTACACTGGAGAAGTTTTCAGGCTCCTGCTCATGCATTCACTGTGGCGTCTATGGATCTCCTGGACTTTCTGAATGCGAATACTCAGTTCTTTGCCAGCTTCCACTGGAATCACACGCTTGCCCCCAATTGCACTGCCATTGACACTGAATGGGTAGATGTGTATCTGTACAGTGGCAGGCATCCATGTCTATGCACATAGTGTGCATGCAGCTTGCTTGATATTCATTTCTATTTCTAGTACCTTTGCAACAGCTTGGGCACAATGGCACTCTCTGGTTGTAATGTTGCAGTTGGTGCATTCCATCAGAAGATGGTCATAGGTCTTTAGATCCAGGTAAAATTCAAGTGTTTCCAGTGCTTTTGTTGTTCGAGAAGCTTGTAAAAAAGTTTCACAATTTATTCGACAACCCTGAAGTGTAATATTGATTTTTTTGCCTTTATGTTTGTACATTATACTTTCAAAATCCACATTGAAACAGGCTCCATCATCTGTGTGAACCTTTGAAAGTGAACAGACTCGCTCACCTTTCCACTTACAGCTAAAAGAGTCTTCCAATGCAGCAGGTGCATGCATGGTGCCAAAAATGAGCAGTTTACATAGGGTAGTACTACGTTACGTATGTATACTACTGTAATGTTTCGTGTATAGCCCCCTGGGGCTATATGATCGGTAAACCCCGATTAGGGGGGCTATATTCGAGGCGGGGCTATACAAAGGGGGGGTTATATAAGAAGGCATTTTACATTAGTGACCAAAGTAAGGTTATTTGACCCCCTGAACTCTTTTTTATGGCTTATTTTGCCTTTACACAAGCTAAAGTGGTCTAAAACAGGCTGCTCTTGCGCAAAAATTATCATTTTTGACAAGGATTGACCATTTCTGCTGAGGTGGTCAAGAGGGGTGAAAGAAAACCAAAATGTATCCCAAACTGTCCCAAATGATACGCCATCAACTTCTATGGCTAGAAACACGTAGAAAACGCTGTTTTTAGCTGTAAAAACCTTCGTTTTCATCGTTTTTCGCGGTCTTTGATATGGGGCTATATACGAGTACAAATGACGATAGGCACCGATTAGGTGGGCTACGTATATACGAGGGGGGGCTATATTCGAGGGGGGCAATACACGATACATTACAGTACCATATTCTGATAAAAGCAAACCTGAGGATCAGTTCTGCTGCCTCCATTGCGCTTTCTCCAATCAATGTGCCATAGGGATAAGTCGCCATGCCTTCCATGAGATTAGCAGCTTCTGTCAACCGACAGTCCCAATGGTTTAAGCATTCCCTTGCAGTTGCATTCACTTCCAGCTCTTTAGTCAATGCCTCGAACCTTTGGTACTCAGCTGTGAGCGTAATCCACGCTTTGTTTGACAGGTACAACAATGCTTGATTGGGGAAAGTGGACAGAGTTTCCTTGGCTGAGAGGATCCCAGCTTTCACATCATCATCAGCGATGAAATCATAGGTTTCCTGTCTGCCAGGATCATCTTTGAATTGGGTCACCAGAGTTTCATGGTCAGTAATGAGACCCGCAGCAGCTAACCGAGGAGTGAGCTGACGAAGTTGGCTCGCCTGCGCCTGTAACTGGCTTAGGGCCTTTAAAATGACGGGTGGATCCCATTTTATGGCGATGAGCAGCGCCAAAATATCTAGCCTTAGGTCCATGGGGTGGTACTGGTAGGGCACTTCAAACTGGCTTGCATTTCGCTGCATTTTTCGCATAATACTGGACAATCTGTGTCAACAAAAGGCAAAATCAAACAAAAAAGTAGGCCTACATACTCTGAAAGCTCAGAAAGATTTTGGAAGGGCGGATATTGTCCGTCGTACTACCCGTTCTAACTACGCGTGTTTTTTTACCACGACAATGCCTGATAAAAATTTGCTAAATGAAAGAGAAAGATAAATCATTTTGCAAATTTTTATCTGGCATTGTCATGGTAAAGAAAAACACGCGTAGTTTAGAATGGCGTGTCTTACGTGATATCCTTGCTGGTACAGATTTGTACAATAGGAAGCATGGTTTCAGTGGGGATTTCTTCGCTCAACTTCAGCTGAACTGGGTTTTCGATGTACCACTGAATACGTTTGCTCACTTGATATAGAGTGAGCATGAGAAAGAGTGTCACCAGAAATGACCATACAATTCTACAGTAAATCGCAAAGTTCAAAACTTATCGTTCAAGAAATTGTTGATGATAATGGACAAAGCGTGCAATTTCAAAACATGCATTACATTACCTGAACCACAACTTGTACTCTGACGTGATGAATCGAAACCCCAACATGCTGGTGTCATTGCAAAACTTGTCCACAATTCCTTTACCCATGTTGATTGACAGTTTGTTTCTATTCTCTATTGTATTATTAGTTGCAATCAGTGGATCAATATATTGTTTTTTCGAGCGTAAAAACAGCAGTCACATTGAAGACAAGAAAACACACAACGCCACAGTCTAGTAAGCAAGATTTATTTATTAATATTATACAATAATACAGTTACTTACAGTACAACAAGTAAGTTTGTTGGAACTATTAGGTACGTACATAATGTAGAGCACAGCACAGTATACATTTTAGTTGCCAAGGCTAGGGAACGATACAGACAAAATAATTGTTTATGTTCGGTTACAGTCCCCTCCACTCTTGCCTCTAATTAGCTTTGTGTGCTTCATTCACTCAACTAATCAGTTCCAAGCCATTGAAATACGTCTACTGGTACTGGACACCACTCTTGGTGGTTGCATATCATCACCATAAATATTGGTGGGAGCCTCATACATACCTTCATTATCAGCGCTAACACTATCACTGCCATCAGTAGTCACGGTTTCACTTGATGGCTTAGAGTCTGACGTTGCGCTACTGTTTTCATTCTCCGGGGCCACATTCTGCTTGATCACAATGCGTTCATTGTAGAGCTTGATGCAGAACACAATCAGCTCAAAGAACACGATGACCGTTGCGCCTAGGTACAGGCCCAACGTTCCTCCGAGGTCAGCTAAAGAGAAAATATATTTAATTTTGGGAATAATGACGCAATTTTGGGTATGATGACGCAATTTTGGGTAAATTGCGCTGATACATGCAGGAAAGTGTGCGTAGCATACAGAGTAATCCGAAGAAATCATAGGACTGCCTCTCCGTGATAATCTGCTTTTCCAGACTGGCATAGTGGATGGAGATTTTCACCAAATTTCTTCTGCAGAACAAAGATTACATAAAATGGTTACACATCTGGTTGAGTGAGAGATGCAGTCAATTCGTTTTGTTTTGTACCTGTCATACTCATCACTCGGATAAAAAGCCTGAATCTCCTGCATGACTTCTGTGAAATTTTCCAACCAGTGGGAGTTAGAAAAGGCATAACTGGGTATAATTCTCCCCTGAAAATATATGTACACTTTAGGCACTATGTAAGGCTTTTTTACTTTCAACGCATGGTGCATTTATCGATTACTGGAAAACGATAGCTTCAGCTTGTATTGTAGTAGTTGAGGCCACTTTACATTACATACCTCTGTTTCTGTACTCATCACCACTGGATTGATCACATACTGCTGCTGTGTCATACAGGTAAGAATGTTAGCCAAGTAGCTCTGCAGCGTCGTTGCAGTAGGCATGTTCATGTCTTTCAGTTTGGGAAAATAGGTCAGTAGAGTAAAGTTAGAGTCATTCTGGAGGGCTGTCATCAGCCCGCTGGCCCATTCTGAGTGAAAGGAAACCAAGAAGTCCTCAGAGTGTCCTCGGTTCTTCGGGAGGTCATAGAGTTGTTGCCAAACCCAAAACAACAAAAGCAACCTTTTTCGACAACTTTTTCTTATTTCTACAGCTAGGTACAACATCTATTACCCTTTGCACATCCAGAAATCTGGGTGAGTCAGGCTGGAATGCTGCCGCTAGCCCGCTGAGGTCAAAGTTGTCAGCAGTCACATCAACTGCTCCGAGAAAGGGCAGACCATGTGAATACATGCCATAGTCTGTTATTTCCATGCGCATTTTGCGCACCATTTGGAAAACCTCCAGTGCACGGGTAAAGTGCCTGTGTATTTTGTTCCAACAGGTTATCGCTGATGCAGAAGGACACAATTCATGGACATAACCTGTGAAATTATGAAATGAGTAGTTTTCACTTTGTCAGAAGAATGCATACAATGGTACTTCGCCCCTTTTCGACTCAAAAGTCAATTACCAATGGAATTTGAAGGCGTCAGCAGAGGCAAAATATTCTCAGGTTCCAGATACTTGCTTGCACATTGTGTGGTATAATACTCCCACAAGCTCTCATTGAAAACATACTGATAGAAATGGTGAGCATCTGCGGCAAGCTGCTGAACTCTAACACTGTTTCTTCTGCCATCATTTGAGGAGCTACGTAACAAACAAGTTTGGACATCATACCCAAATACAAATAGTCAAAAGTCCAAAGAACATGTCCACTAATTAATCACCATAATAAAGTTTGACTAGCTCTCACCACTTTAGTACTTGTACATACCTATACAAAGACATACTACGTATCATGTTCTTATCCACTATGTCTTCTTTGTCACCTGATAAGCCCTCGCTCTGCCTCCCCATATCGATACAGTGATCGATTGCGCACTTCGAACCACTCTGGCACAGGTGGTAAACTGAGATCAAGCGGACTGGTACTCAAATCCAGGTTAATGGTCTCGAAATTACAGTCTTCAGGACAGTCATCCTCTGTGATAGGCTCAATAGATGAGGGGTCACCTGTAAGTAGATGATTGCAGATGATAGATGATAGTAGATATGTAGTACGTATAGATAATAGATGTATAAATAGCATGGTTTGTTGGGCAAAGCTGAAGTGGGTTAACCTGGGCAAGGGGTAAACGTGGTTCAACGATGGGGTACAAACTGTTCTTTGTACATGGATGGCCAGGTTTGTCCCACCAAAAAGTCCCAGTTTACCCCATCCATAGTATGTAAGGGTATCCTTATCCTACTGTAAAGGTCGGTGTGTGTGTAGGCCAATGCCGATACCGTGTATATGTATAGCCCGCCATTTTGGCAGGGCAGGGTCCTACTACAAACACTAGAGTACCATAAATCCGCGGAATGTTTGCGTCCACACCACAAAACCTCACTGCATCCGCAGCAGGAAGGCGCGCCATCGCAGACTTTGCCAGAGCGCACTCTTCGCGTTGCAGCCATTTCTTCGACTCGTGCTCGTACTGACACAGCCATTTGCTGTACTGAGAGGATGTGCGCAGCTGTCTACTGCTGCAGCGACCTGCCAAACGGTGGGTCTGCAAAAAAGCAGTGCACCTGTTGCGATTGTCTGAGCATAGCCTGAGCCTAAGCTTAATCCTATATGTCTATAGCTAAGCCTAAGCCTATGTACATTACTAAGCCTAAGCTTATGGCAATTGGTAAGCCTCATCATAGCTAAGCCTAAGCCTATTTCCATAGCTATGCCTAAGCCTACTGTATGTCCATAGCTAAGCCTAAGCCTAAGCTTATGCCCATTGCTAAGCCTAAGCCTATGTCCATAGCTAAGCCTAACACACGTACAGTAAGCCTACCGCCTACCTCACCTATTACGTACCTCCTGAACTTTCTGCAATCGAACCGTCAGTTCATTTCCTGGTTCTGCCACAACGATGCGTTTTCCACCAATTACTGATTTTGAATCCGGTTGGTATGGGTACATGTGAAGCTAGTGCGTAATAATTCAGTATTACATTACTACACAGAACAGTACCGCACAGAAAACTTGGGCAGTCCTTTGAAAGGATAATTTACAAGTGATAGCGACCCTTGGAGACGCCTTTTTGATAAATTGGAGCGTCTCCCAAAGACGACAGAAAAGAAAGGCGAACCTTAACGGCAACATCGGCACAGTTGCATTTGCCTGTTTCCCGGTTGCAATTGCGACAGCTCAACGGCAAGATGTCGTAGGTTTTTAGATCAATGTAAAGGTCCAAGGATTCAAAGGCTTTTGCCATACGCTCTTCAGCTGAAAGGAAAGATGATTGCGATACAAGTATAGTTTCTCTGTGGCAACATTGCAACAAAGCGATTGGCGAAAAATTACAATTATTGAATTGAACATCGTAACAGATTCCATCCTCTGTGTACACCTTCGAAAACCTGCAGACATCTGCATTCTTCCAGCGGCATCTAAATGTTGCAGCAGATTGAATAGACCCTGGTCTCATAAATAGTGTACGTACGCTGACCAATAAGCCAATGTCTAAGCCTAAGCCTTGGCCTAAGCCTGTCCTATATTTAAGATATGTAAGTATGTACTGTACATACAGTTTTTATACTACGCCTACAGTACTTACTTTACAATAAAGTCACTTTGCTTCATAGCTGCTTTTTCGATCAACGTCTGCATGGGATACTCAGCCACTTGCGTCATCACATCCGCCGCTTTCTGTATCCTGCATTTCCAGTTGTCCATGCATGTGAACAGAGTCGGCTCGGCCAGGAGTCGATCCTGCAAGGCGAAGAAGCGCACCATCTGTCCCGCTGCCAATTGCGCTATCCGGTCGCGCGACAAGTAAAAGGCGGCCTGGTTTGGCCACAAGTCCAGGGTGTTCTTCAAGATGTCCATGATTGTGGAGTGCATGCTCGAGGTCACAGGGTACTGCTCAGGGGCATAGGTACCGCCGAAGCAGGCGATATCGGGAAAAACTTCCACTTTTTCGGTTCCGTCAAGGGATGCAGCGATATCTGAAGTGAAACGTACATAATATTTAGTATTTACGTACTCCAGAAAACTTCCCTCTATGCACGTACGGTACATACATCATGGTCATGGTATACCTTACCTACGAACGTACGTAGGCACGTGCGGTGGTTATTTCATATCGAGTAAAGTGGACCAATTTGCTCGGGTTAAGATATCGGGTATATTTGATATCGGGTTTATGCATAATGCACCAAACTTGATGTTCATAGTATTTAGGCCTATGGCCTCTATTTTTGTTGTGCTATGTATGTGCCTGTGCATCATTTGATGATTAGGTTTACTCATTTGGTCATTTGGTCACTTATGTAGGCTACGCCCTATGAAGGCGGCACTATAGGTACCAGGCTACATATGTACGTAACGTACAGTATGTGCGTACTACGTACATTATACCAAAAGTATTTTTGATTGGTAATTATAATTTATATAACCTTTCAAGCGCTGCGCATCCCTCTTCAATCGACTGAGCACTTGAAGCAGAGCTTCCTTCTGCCAATTGATTTCCACCAATAACGCCAGAACATCAAATTCGATCCTCAGTGGGTCGTAGCGAAATCTGAGACTCTCTCTGCTACAGATATCCGACGAATCGAATGGAATCACAGTATTTCTGGCCAATGGTTCCAAAAGGTTGGACAACCTAAACAAAGAAAACAGCAAGGGACAAATGCGAACAGATATACTCTAAGATCCCAAGGTAAGGTGGTCGACGGTACCTAAACGCATGCAGTATGATGGGATGATACTTTAATATAAGTAAAAGTAAGTACCTACGGGGTTGATTGAACAACTGATATGATTTCCGATTGGGGTCTTGCTTGGCTGGGGCCTTGGGGTATGAATGAACACACACATCATATCATTCTACTGGTAAAGTGTACCTACATACTTTGCGACCACCGAAAAGTCTTAGCGCAAGTAGCGAATACCAAATATTTTTACTGAATGATCGCGGGTGCGCCTTACGTACGAGATGTCCTTTGTTGTGCAGACGTGAATCAGAGGAAGCGGGGATTGAATGGGGCTTGCTTCGTCCAGGTTCAGTGCTACTGGATACTCTATGTACCATTGGATGCGCTTGGCCACTTGGTAGGACGTGAGACTCAAGAAGATGACCATCAACACAACCCAGAGAATCCTATGCATATGAATAATGCAATATTTATGAAATATTTGACACATGGCTGATGGGGAAGTCACTAAAAATATGAACCAGTTACGCTACAAAAAAAATTATGCGGGAGGTCTCAAGCTGACTCCTCTGTAATACAGGGTGTTTCATAATATACTCGCCGGATGTTTGTGCTTAAATATCTCCCCACCGGAGTGTCACATTCGAATGCGGTTTTTTGCGTTGAATAGCCAAGGCTTCAACGTTGATGCAGCCAAAATTTCAGCTTCCTAGGCCAACAGGAAGCGGCTCAAACAGCTCGATTTGCAAAGCGTCAATTTTCACACATTTTTGCAGGCGGCCAGGTACAGATTGGCTCCGATTTTTCTCTCCCCAGTTTACCTAACCCAGTTCTCTCCTTAGTTTTCCTTCCGCAGTATTCCCCTCCCCAGTTTTTATCTGGAGCACAAGTTTCGGTAGAGTTTTCCATCTCCATGCCACTTCTCTTGCAGATTTGAACTTAGCAAACAGTGTTACAGCCAAAATTCGGTCATCCAAGCTTTTTCCTTGGGACGCTGATGCCATTGTGATCAAACTGAAGTCTATCTTCGACAAGACTGCTCAAAAATGCATAAAAGTTAGCGTGGAATATGGTGAACAGACTTGAAAGAGCGAGAAAAAAGCGAAAATGGCAAATCCGTTGCCCCGCCTCAGTGCCCTGCCTCCGTTTTGCGCCAAAAAAGGTGCCGCAACTTTGACCGCTTACAGCGCCATGACAATGCAACCTAGGAAGCTAAAATTTTGGCCGCATCAACGTTGAAGCCTTGGCTATTCAACGCAAAAAACCGCATTCGAATGTGACACTCCGGTGGGGAGATATAAGCACAAACATCCGGCGAGTATATTATGAAACACCCTGTACATTTTTCAGTGCAATTTTTGATCGGTAGCGAGTGAGGAAAAATGCACTGAAAAAGTATTCAGATAGCAGCGATCACCCATAATAATTCTTTCTTAGCGCAACTGGTCCATATAAGGCTAACATAGCGTACCTACGTACTTGTACCTGAACCACAGTTTGTGCTCGGAGCTGATGTACCGAAATCCCAGCATACTAGTGTCACTGCAAAATCTGTCCACAACGCTTTCCTTGTCTTTCGTCATATTTATTGTTGTGTTCGACTTATCTTGACAGCTTGTTTGATGCGAAATAAAAAGGGTACTATCGGGTAAACCGGCCTTGGAGTAAACCCGACCACCTACGTAGGCAAACTCTTCTGAACTTGCTGCTTCAGCTAATTATGAACCAAATAGCTCAATTGACGAGTGAACACGAAGAGTTTAGGGGTCGATTGGTAGCAAAATAGCTTCATGTCATGGGTTACTGTAAGCCTGGCCATGGGAGTCAAATCACCTAAGGCTCCAGGGTTGCACGTTCTATTCCTGAGATAGAACAGCCCTGGAGGCTTAGTTGATTGGACATTCCCATGGCCAGGTTTACCCCCATTGTACCCTATTGGCCAATGTGTTTTGTTTATTGGCAGCTCACAGCAGTACGTACGTACGTACGTGCGTGTACACAAAGAGAGCAACACTGAGAACAGAATTGGAAGCCAATCGAATACATAAGCAAGTCGTATGAAAAGTTTCGCTCATTCCTGCTAGTCAACATTATATAGATACCAACAGTCGTTCATTGCTAATTAGAGCCGCAGTTTACGCAGCGATAGCGCAAGTTGCGTTGACAACGGCTGGCGGATGGCACTTCAAACATAATCTGTTCATAAACTCCTGTGTTCTAGCAGCCCAAAGCCCAAAGCCCAAAGCCTAAGCCTAAGCCTAAGCCTAAGCCTAAGCCTAAGCCTCAGCCTAAGCCTAAGCCTAAGCCTAAGCCTAAGCCTAAGCCTAAGCCTAAGCCTAAGCCTAAGCCTAAGCCTAAGAAGCCTAAGCCTAAGCAACACTGAGAACAGAATTGGAAGCCAATCGAATACATAAACAAGTCGTATGAAAAGTTTCGCTCATTCCTGCTAATCAACATTATATAGATACCAACAGTCGTTCATTGCTAATTAGAGTCGCAGTTTACGTACTTACACTTACATACGAAAGCGATAGCGCAAGTTGCGTTGACAACGACTGGCGGATGGCACTTTAAACATAATCTGTTCATAAACTCCTGTGTTCTAGTAGCCCAAAGCCCAAAGCCCTAAGCCTAAGCCTAAGCCTAAGCCTAAGCCTAAGCCTAAGCCTAAGCCTAAGCCTAAGCCTAAGCCTAAGCCTAAGCCTAAGCCTAAGCCTAAGCCTAAGCCTAAGCCTAAGCCTAAGCCTAAGCCTAAGCCTAAGCCTACGCAATTTTGGTTGGTTGTTGGTTGTCAACGGTTGCACAACCAGTTGTCAACGGAGACTTTAAAAACCGGGAGGAGTTAACACATACCGTATATTCCCGTCATTGTTGTCAACAATAGCATAACTGTGGGAGTTTCGTGACAACAGATACTATGTGGCAATTGTCACTTTGTTTTGTTTGTTGTCATTTTCGCAACAAGGTTACAACAAGGTGACAATTCCCATGTATTCGTTGTCAACAAACTGACGACAAACCGACAGTGTGCTACTTGCGTAGGTACTGTCATATTCTTGGGCCTGTAAAGCCTTAGATACTTGATAACACACTAATGAATAGCCCCGTTTTATTTTAGTACTCACGCATGTGCAACTCTACGTAGCTTCCTACTTCATAGGCTAGTATTATAATGGTCGGCGACTGGATTTTCCGAATTAGTAGTTGTCCGAATAAGTCTAAAATCAACCATTACGTTGTTCCAACTCCACTTCAGCGTTGCCAGATTGAAACTTCACGTAGCCTGTACCATAATCAGAAGTGGGACGCTCGTCAACCACTGGCATCCGCCCCATCGCATCACAATACTCATTCCACTCAGTCACAGTGGCCCCCCTGCTGTTCCCGATGAAAATCTTTGTCTTCATATCTGTGGCGCCATCTCTTCTTTCGTAGGCCTCCATGAACGATCGCGTAAACGGCGCAATAGGAGGCAAATGCTGACTCTCAACTTTGATGAGTTCGAGACGTGGAAGGAGACGCCAGAAATGCCGACAAGCTTCCATCGACACTTCCGTCTCCATATAACACCCATCATCCAGCCTGATGCGGCTGATCACGGGCAATGGAGAAGCGGCAGAGGCCGCTGCTGCAATGAAGGGGGGCAGGTTACAATCGCGAATCTCCAGATGGAGTGAAGGAGGCGCCTTGTTATCAGCAGCAGCAGCTTCATCCTTGGCTTGCTGCAACTCGGCCAGACCAGAGAACAAGACCGAACAATCGGCCTCTTTCCACTCCTTTGCCCTACAACTCAAGCGCTTCAACTGGCTCTTTCCTGCCAAAAAGGTGCTTTCTGTGAGACGCAAACGAGAAGGAAGGTCAAGCTCTTCCAGTCGGTCGCACTCCACCAGGCATGTGGAAAGCTGCTGGCATATGCGAGCACTGTATCGTACATTGTACACATAGAAGTTGAGAGAGAGGCAGAGCAGATGTTGTCGGCATGCGTGAATGAAGGGCGCAGTGGAATGAGCGAGGAATGCCTGCTGTCCATGTTCGATCTCTATGTGGATGTGGCTGATGGCCCTCGGTTCCCTCTGCATCAGTTCCAGCAGATTAGACATCAGCAGCTCCGCCTTCCTCTCGCATTCAAAATCCCACTCCGACATACCGTATTTTTGGGTGTATATCCCCCCCATTGTATATCCCCCCCAGTGTATAACCCCCCATTGGCAAAACATAAATTTTGCCCAGTGTATATCCCCCCCCTGGTGTATAACCCCCCATGTACTGGAAGGTACCTAGCCTACCTATGTAAGCTGGTCATAAGCTAACTATAGCTACTCCTACACCAAGCACTATGCCTATAAGCTTAGTTGAGCATGTTTTGTACTAGAATAACCCTGTTTTGACCGCGATTATGCCCTAAAACACATACTTTTGACCTCAAAAACATGCCTCTACACAACTCTCAAAAACATAAATTTTGCCCAGTGTATATCCCCCCATTGTATATCCCCCCAGTGTATAACCCCCCATCAGACCTCTCGATTTTTGTATAGCCAGCCTTTGTAGGTTCTGTGCCTTGATCCAAAATGCGGCAACAAACGACCAGAAGTGATCTTCGTCGTGAACAAACTTGCGCTTCTCTCCATCCCATATTATCCAATCAAACATTCTCCATATTATCCATTCAAACATTCTCCCCCATTTCAGCTTCATCTCTTTCACTCCCAGCCATGCAAACTGCTTGAAGGCCCTGTTGACTTTCTCCAATCTGCTCGCATCCTTCGCCCCAGCCACTGGCACATACGACAGGATCTTTCCCAGCAGCTCAGGGGGAAGATCAGAAAATGGGTCCAGTTGGAATTGCTAGTTCCTCGTTTCTTCTTCCTTGATTTTTGCGACATGAATTCCCCATTCGGCTGTTTATTTTTCATCGCATGTTGGAAACCTTCCATTCTTTCTCTACTTGTGTGCGTGGCTGTAATGACAATAATTTTGCTTCAAAAGCTACTGGGCACATACACACCCTTTGTATGTAACATATGGTGTCAGGTAAACAAGAGAACAAGAGTAAACAGGATGCAACTGATAAAGCATATAGGCTGGGCATTAGCATACCGTATTTTTTGGTGTATAGCCCCTGGGGCTATACAAAAATTGAGAGGTCTGATGATTGGGGGAGGGGGGAATGATGGGAGAAAATTTGTGTTTGTGAAAGGTGTGTGTGTGTAGTGTAGGCACATAAGCATGTGTTTTAGGGCATACAGACGTACTGTACATAGTGTAGTAAGTAGGACAAAATTTATGTTTTGCCAACGGAGGTTATACATCGGGGATATTGGGATGATATACCCCCAAAAATACGGTGTAATATGGTATAGTCAAAGGGACGATCAAGACCGTGTCTGATAATTGCCCGTGCCTGATAATTGTCCGTCCGTGACCGTGCCTATGTCCATTGCTAAGCCTAAGCCTAAGCCTATGTCCATTGCTAAGCCTAAGCCAAAGCCTATGTCAATAGCTAAGCCTAAGCCTAAGCCTATGTCCATTGCTAAGCCTAAGCCTAAGCCTAAGCCTAAGCCTAAGCCTAAGCCTAAGCCTAAGCCTAAGCCTAAGCAACACTGAGAACAGAATTGGAAGCCAATCGAATACACAAACAAGTCGTATGAAAAGTTTCGCTCATTCCTGCTAATCAACATTATATAGATACCAACAGTCGTTCATTGCTAATTAGAGTCGCAGTTTACGTACTTACACTTACATACGAACGCAGCGATAGCGCAAGTTGCGTTGACAACGGCTGGCGGATGGCACTTCAAACATAATCTGTTCATAAACTCCTGTGTTCTAGTAGCCCAAAGCCCAAAGCCCAAAGCCTAAGCCTAAGCCTAAGCCTAAGCCTAAGCCTAAGCCTAAGCCTAAGCCTAAGCCTAAGCCTAAGCCTGCTCTACTAGCCCAAGCCCCAGCCAAAGCCTAATGGCGCGTTCACCAGACGTCCGTCACTCTATAGTCACGTCCGTCCGTCAAATCCGTAAAGCGAATTCTCTGCCTTGCACAGTTTGCAATCTCTAACTTCCATTACCTTAGCCCATCAAAGACGACTGTATGGTTTTAACTCTATTTGCAGCTTTAGCTTCGCTGATTTGCTTCTGCTTCTCGTCTTCTTTCGGCCTGACAATTTTGAATTTTCCCTTTCCTTTCGTTTCTACGCCGCTGAAAATTATGGAAATCGGCGAAGACACATCCCCAGACCAGAGGAAGGAAGAAATGTCTCTGTCTGAATCGGAAATGTTTTCATTTGCTCGGAAAATGCGCATGAAATTGCGGGATGCTGAATCTGCCCGGCTATTTTGCGTCTCTTCCAATTTCGCTTTGGCGCTGAGATATTCAGAAACTGTGCTCGGTACTGTGTTGGACAAGCTGTCTTGTTCAAAAACAGGAGAAATTGTTTCACAATTTGCCGGTGAACAGAAGAAAGTTGAAGAAACTTGCAAGTCCTGTGGAGAACTGCTCAGTTTGCTGGCAAACGCTGCTCATTTCTGCGAAACTGCGCAAAATGAAATTGTAAGTAAGCACTAAGGAGCTAGTTGATATGCTAATTATGTGAGATAGGCCTATGTGCTCTATACGCATGGGCGAACCTGCCTGTTTGATGTTTCACTAAAATTATTAGAGGCCCATCTGCTTGTGCTGAAGTAGGAATAATGCCGCGTTTACCATATACGTTTGCAAATCTAAATCCGTATGTCCATAACTTCCGACGTATCTATGAGTGCATGGTCGTTTGCGGTGCCCATGTACTCCTAGATACGTACGAACGTCGTTACGGACGTTCGGATTTGCGGACGTTTTGTGAACGCGGCATTACCCGACCCGTAATCTTGATGTTTCGTTTCACCTTTTGCATGAGCAGAAAATTGTTACAATCTGCAATGTGCGATTCTTTTCAGGCCAAAAACGTCACTCTTGTCGATGCATTACTTTCCCTCATTCGCCTCGCTGTTGATGATTCCTATCACCATTCCATACCATCTACAATTCTTTCCTCCCTGCTTGAGGGAAAAGCTCGAGCTCTACGCCTCATTGGCAATGTGTGCCATCGCAGTACAACCGCCATCCCTATTCTACAACATAGAAAATGCTTGGAGACTCTGCTAACATGTCTGGCACAATCTCAGCCTTCAAGTATCACTAGAAAGAAAACTAATAAAACCGACCTTTCTTCTTCTTACTGCAGTATTCGCAAACACAGTTCTCGCGTTTTACGCCTGTTGACCTCATTGGGCAGACAGTTCTGTCGACCGATCATCGAAGAGGATGGAGCATACCACTTGGGTCGCGCTCTGGTGATGTCAGCTGATCAACAACGGGTGGTCACAAAAGCTGCTGATGACAGCTATGAGGTCATCATTTCAATTCTCGTTACCTTGACCTCTGTGTCAACTAGGGATGTTGGCCTGCAGTTGGCTCGTAGTGAGTGTATGCCGCTGTTTCTGCAACATCTGTTTGATGAACTGACCAATGAGAATGTCTTCAGGATGGAGGAAAGTCAGCTGTTTCGGCGTCTTCTTGCTCATTGTTCTGAGTTTCGAGGCTCCTTTTTGAGCTCTGGAGGGTTGGAGAAGATTGTCGCTACTCTGGAAAAGACTGAGCAGGATTCATCAGAGAAGACTAATCCCTACCCTTTCCCCCTGCAGACCACCTATTGGCTGCAGGTCATGACCTATCTCTGCCAAGATGCCTATGCTCGAGCAGACCTTCGCAATGGTGGCAGTCTCAACATTATGGTCCAAGCCTTTTCCAGCAGTCCATATGGAGACAGGCTGCATTGGCAGCTGTGCAAGGCATTCAAGTGCTTTCTGTATGATTCACAGGGCTTGCACTACCTCCTGGTGAGACCTCAGTTTCTACAGACCATTTGCCGAGATGTAGCCCAAACTTCAGTGGAAAATGAGCTGGAGAAAGGAAGCTGTTGCTCATCACAAGAAGAGAGGAAGGAGTCCAAGAGTGGTGATCCAGTTTATCGACCAGACAGCCCAACCTATCTCCAGTGCCAAGAGGAAACCAACAGAAGGCAAAGCATGAAGATGGAATCAGAGTCATCAGTCATGACTACTAGGTCGCTTCGGCGCAATTTCTCCTGGCAAGTTAGGACACCATCATGTTCACCCAGGGCTTCACCCATTTGGGTGGCTGGAGCTTGGAGCCCAGCTGGTAGCAGTTTCAGAAGCTTTGGTTCACCAGATTCCAGTGCCAGTGAAACCAGCTTGGATTGGTTGCTGCCCCCTGACAACTTGCCACCATCTACACATGGTCTGAGTCCACCACAGGAAAGTGGAGTTGACGAAGTTGGTGCTTGTAAGATCACTGGAAGGTGCAGAAGTGAGAGCAGAGACAAGGAGGAAGCACTGCAAATGGCAACAGAAGATGATGACAATCCAGAGCATGATGCTGAGTGGCTAAAAAGCAGAACTGTGGAAGTGGAGCTTACAATTCTGCGATTTGCTGCTCACTCTGAGCTGGGATTGAAACGATTGATGAAATCTGGTGGAGTGGAGTTGGTGACATCACTGCTTGATGCCATAGCACATCATGACTCATCATCTGATGCTGCAAGGCACTGTCTTCGAGTGTTGCAACTGTTGGCCGAATGCAGAGCAGTGTTGGAGGAGCTGCTGGATATGAATTTTGCTCATTTGGTCAAGCGTAAGCTGACAGAAATCGACTGTCAATGGAGAAAGGCAAAGGAGGAGTCAGATGGAATAGATGAGGAAGTTTGTGAACAGTGTCGTCAGCGCTGCAAGATGGCTGGCCAGTTGATGAGTGCTTTCGAACATAACATCAACAAGGACGATTTTGGCCCTGGGGCATTGGCACATCGAATTCTGAGTGGAAATGAGAAGGTGGCAAGGGAAGCAGCCGCCTTGGCTGTGAAGCTCATTTGGTAAGGAATAGTAACTGTAGTACATTAGTTGGTTCAGTAGTCGTGCATGTTCACTGTATGCCGTGAGACTGGTGAACATCGAGCAAAACTAGTTTCGAATGATGGAATGAATGGATGATTGCTATGTCAGTAATAGTGGTCCATCAGTTACAAGGTTATGGCAATGGGTGCCCCAAAGTTGCGCCAAAATCCCTTCCTAGTTTTTGGACACCTGTAATCCTACAGATAGTACTGGACTACATAGTATGCGATTTTCTGATCGAGTGATCCCCACCCCCAGAGTAGTATGGTTGTGTTGTGTGGTTAAGTGTACTTATTTACACACTTGCATTGTGGAGGAGGAAGTCGCATTTAGCCCGGCGCCACACGTAATAGCACTATTTTGTGGAAATGTTTTATAACGCTACTACTACTTCGTCGTTCTAAGCCTCGTTAAATGCGCCCCCCCCCCCCCCCTCTCTCTCTTGCCTCATTGTTGTTGTTTATGTTGAAGGAACAAGCTAAGTCTGCGTCGCTCTCTGATCGAGTATGGGGGATTGACGCTATTACTGGCAAAGTTGCATGCATTGGAAGAGAACACCGAAGCAGAGGAAGAGGCTTTTCTAGACAGCTTGATCCAGCTGATATTTCTGCCACTGAAAGGAGATAGCAGAGCTTTAGGTACGTAACGTACGTAAGTGTTATGGTGTACCTACCAAGAATCTATAAAAGAAGTATTTTGTATAGTATTGGGTTTTGGCCTGACGGACGGGAAAACCCATCGATAAGCGCTACTTTTATGGATTCTTGGTATTAGATATTAGGCTAGAAGAATAGAAAAAAGAAACAGGGGCGGATGTTGTTGTTTTTTTACAGATCTAATACCAAGAAAGTTATAATTTAAGTAGCATTTTGCTTAGTTTTGGGTTGCCCTGGCCTGACCTGGTTTCTGCCCTGACATGAAACCCGTCGAAAAGCGTTACTTTATGAATTCTTGGCATTGATTGATTCGTAAAAACTTCTGCCTAGCTGTTTCTTCTTTTCTAGCCTATTATGAATTTGTCCAGGAGAAATTCTGACGCTTTGTATGGGGGGTCGGATATATGCAGATCTCCGAATTTGATGATACCTAGCTCAGTTGAAAGAGCGTTAAAAATGGAGTCGAATGGGCATAATATCAGCTCTGTAACCCTTCGCGAAACAGAGATACGGCCTTCGACAACTTCCGCATCATCGGCGCCACTTTGGCCACTCAAAATTTGGACTCCAGTCGGGGATATGGCCATATCTCCACTGTTTCTGCTTCTTTTTTGACGCTCTTTTTTGTAAATTGAAGCTGAAACATTGGGGAATTCAGCCCATGTCTTACCGTAGCCGTACGATACACGCCTAGTGAGATATTTGCAAATACAGGGTGTTTCTTTCGTTCAAAAATGTGATTCCCAAAGCCTATCTTTAGCACCATGTAACTTCTTGCCCCAACCACCTACAGAGGTGGCAGTAGGCTCATTTGACGCGCCTTCATCTGCTCTTTAAGATGGTGCGTAGCAACCCATTTCCAATCCACGAGTTGCTGAGTTACAGGGTGTTTTTTGGTATTTCTATGTAAAAAGTATGACTGTTAAAAAAATTTCGCTTTAATACATACATCTGACCCAGTTTCTTATGCTGAATCTTATGAGCATATTCCCATTGCTCTAGGCTTAACCGTTAGCGAGATACAGCGACTATAAGTGGGAATTTCACAAATTTTCCTGCCTTAAACCAACTTTTTCCTATTAGACCAATACACGGACATATGGCATACCATTCGATTCGTCTTGACAAGATATGTCGAATGGCTACCCTATTATCATGCTCTGGCTCTATTCACATAATGAAAAAACGCCAAAAACCGATTTCTAACACCAATTTGAAGGCATTTTTGGCTCTAATAAGCCATAAAGTTTCATTGTAAAACTGGCTCCAAGATGTGGCATCTGGCCAAGTAGACACCCAGAATTGTCTTCTGTGTCAAGCCTAAGCCAGACACTAGACAACACACGGCACCCACTGGAGATGCAGCGGATGGTGATGTGGCAGCTAAGAAGTGGTATGGCTGCCACTAGCTTGGTGATCCTCCAAGATGGTGTCCATCTGCAGCTGAAGTAGCGGCTTGAGTAGTGCTAAGGGTTGGGATGCAGCTTTACAGCCTCAGCCTACACCCTTTGCACTGGATGATGAAATGGAGATGGACAACTGTAGATGGATGGAGGGTCCTGGTGGCCAGTGATGGTGGGGTCATCCACTCCTCAGGCAGCTTCCTGGTCAGCTTAGAACAGCTTTCTGCAAAAGCAGAGAGGTTCATACTGCTGAGTGCTGGCACAGTCATGGTGATAGATGGTAGTAGTGGCTGCAATTGATCAACAGCAGCTGGAGAAGAGCAGCTGAAGATGGGGTGATAGTAGAACTGTGGCAAGGGTACTGAAGTGAATGAAATACAGCTTTGCAGCTGTAGCAACACTTTGTACTCATGCCAGATGCAGAGAAGCAGCGAAAGAAGTTGGCAGCACCATCCTGAAGTTGGCTCCTGGAGTGCCAAGATGGCCAATGATCATGGGCCAAAGGCGAAGAAGTCCAACTGGATGACCATCGCTAGCGGCTGGCACTGGTCCAAGTGCAGATGCAAGTGCAGAGGCCAAACTGATCAGCCACTTCAGCCTCAGCGATGACAGACGTCTTGTCAGCCCAAGTCCATCTGGAAGCCATTGCCATTGGAGCAAGTAAGTAGAGGTGAGTCAAACGATGGGTAGAAAATAGCGGCTGAGGAAGTCGCCTCAAAGCAGCTGAAGAACTCCTAGCTGGTGTCACACTGACTGGCTTCCCTGCTCCGGTTCCTGTTGACGTCCTATGCCTATGCACTAGCAGCGGGGGCTTTTATAGGGCCTCCTAGGGATGGGGACCTTCTGCAGAAGTAGCTATCTCGCGCCGGGGCTTCCAAGTGTAAGATTCCCAACCCCGAACCCCTGCTGGGAACCTTACGGTTGAGGCAGCAAACAAAGTCCAGGGCTTGAGGGCAGTCCGACGAGCCGTATTCCGCGCGGACACTCAAGCGAACTGGGACCACTTCAGGACTCAAGGGCCCAAAGGGATCGAATCCACACCTGGGGCCTGGCTCGGGTAGTACTCCGGTGCAGACCAAGCTCGTGAGAGATTGGGCTACTCCATGGCATAGCAAGGGAACCCCTCCCTATCAACCTGGCCTAAAGTACAGTTGGGAGACTCTCCTACCACCTTCCGAAGTAGGTATGGCGTTGAGACGTGTGGCAGTAGCGGATGGGTAGTGTTGTGCAGTGATGAGCAGGTAAGAGTTTATCAGCAGATAAACAGGTAAAAAGAGGCATTAGCGAATGTATAACAAACAAAGGACATGCAGGTAAAAGCAGTAGGTAGCAGGTAAAGAAACGTAGGCTAATGGCTGGTAGAAGAGAGGGGCAGGGCTGAGTCCTCAGTAGCAGCTCAGCAAGACGGATGATCTGCTTCTTGGCCCAGTAGCAGCTGATGGATGGTAGCGACTTGGACTTGCCTAAGAAGGAGGACGCTTTCCATACCAGGGTAGGTATGTAATAGCGACTCCCCTTGGCACTGAGCCAGCAGGATAGCGGCTGAGCAGATCTGAAGGGCCAGCAGAGCGCAGGTCGAGACGAGTAGGCGCTGGCAGAATAGCGGAGAAGACTGAGGAATCGGGCGCTGCGCTCGTCTTTTATATGGTACATATTGGGCGTCTGGGGAGAGCTCGATTCTTGCCCGCGACCTCACTTTGATCGGCGGTATCTCCTGTAGGTACGTAGGCGGCTGCATTTGCATAGTCCGGTTGTCTCCCTGCAGGTGCACAGCTCAGCGCGCAGCCCAGGCTAGCGAGAAGTGCAGCCCAGACAAATGAGAGACAAGGCCGCGCAGATAAAAGGGCCGCTCAGCTGTACGTACATACGAGCGAGCGAGAGGCGCGGCTGATGATGAAAGAACTGCCCAGCCATACGTACGAATGAGAGCAGGCAGCCGACTGAGACGAATGAGTGAAGCGAGGACTTGTTAAGGCAGGATTTCTTACAATAAGATTCAGCATAAAAAACTGGGTCAGATGTATGGATTAAAGCGCAATTTTATTAACAGTCATACTTTTTACATAGAAATACCAAAAAACACCCTGTAACTCAGCAACTCGTGGATTGGAAATGGGTTGCTACGCACCATCTTAAAGAGCAGATGAAGGCGCGTCAAATGAGCCTACTGCCACCTCTGTAGGTGGTTGGGGCAAGAAGTTACATGGTGCTAAAGATAGGCTTTGGGAATCACATTTTTGAATGAAAGAAACACCCTGTATTTGCAAATATCTCACTAGGCGTGTATCGTACGGCTACGGTAAGATATGGGCTGAATTCCCCAATGTTTCAGCTTCCATTTACAAAAAAAGCGTCAAAAAAGAAGCAGAAACAGTGGAGATATGGCCATATCCCCGACTGGAGTCCAAATTTTGAGTGGCCAAAGTGGCGCCGATGATGCGGAAGTTGTCGAAGGCCGTATCTCTGTTTCGCGAAGGGTTACAGAGCTGATATTATGCCCATTCGACTCCATTTTTAACGCTCTTTAAACTGAGCTAGGTATCGTCAAAATCGGAGATCTGCATATATCCAACACCGTCAGAGTTTCTCCTGGACAAATTCTTATATCTTATGTTAGGTGGGGGTAAACCCGCCATACTGTGGGCGAGTTTCCCCATGGGTGGGTTTACCCCACGCTACCCTACACTTACAGGAGTTTTCGACATCACACAACGATAAATAATAGCCACCATTCTTTTCCTTTCAGGCAACTACTGTGCAGTCGCGCGAACCGTTGCTCAAAGTCCGATCTGCCACTTTCCATCTGCAACCACCAACCCGACAAAACCCGAAGCATTCTCAGACCTGCTCTTATTTCGCATTCCTGAAAGCAATCTCTCCAAACCCTCAGCAACCAAAGAACCAATAGTAACTGCTACGATCTACGTCTCGAAGGAGAAGCTCACGTCGTTCTCTGCATTTTTCGCCGCAATGTTCAGCGGAAATTACGTCGAGTCGAGCGAGACGGAGCTAAAACCCGCGGCGGACTGCGACCCCGCAGCCTTTCTCGCCCTCCTGCACTTCATTCACGGCTGTCGCAATTGCGCCCGCGCCCCGATTGGTTCGGCGATCGCCTGCGACGCCCTGCTCCACCTAGCGGAGAGACACGAAAACAGCGAACTGCGTCAAAGGTCGGTTCATTATAGTGAAGGCTTGTTTGTATTTCAATGAAGGCTTGGGTTCACGTAGTATCAGAAAGAGGCATGCGCCGAACGTACGCAGAACGTTTTCCCACCAGTGTGAGCGATCCTTAGGTGTTAGGGGGTGCTAATATAATGTCTTGTTCACATTGGAGGCAAATGCGCTCGGCGTACGCCCGGCGCATTCATGGCTGTCTTTGCCAGGAGTAATGCATTTTTGCTATGATGAACCGACCTTTTATCTGGCTACTGACGTCACTGCGGATTGGATAGGCCTTTCCTCCTTTGGCATGTTTCTCGAAGACGCACTGCTGATGAAGAACGAGCGATTATTCGCGACATGCCTTTCATTTCTCATGCGATCGGATGCGTGCGAAACAGAAGAACTGAAGCGAACGCTCGTAAGTCTACGACAACGACACCTGTTGGACGAATTTGTAAACCAGTACAGGCAAGGCGTGCTTGCTTGAGATAAAGAGATAATCGTGATTGATAATATTGATTTACGGGTGATAGGAGATATTTCATAGTTGAGTTTGTGTAGAATAAAAGGTTTCTGAAATTTTTTGGGAGGCTGAAAAGTGTTTTATCTGAAGAGAATATCGGTTTTGGCCTGGCCACACCGACAGTACTGTACTTTACAATGTGGTGTTGGAACGTTTGGCTTGTTGAGTGGGGATGAATGCTGAAGTGGTTCCGTATGGCGTTAGCCGGGCCCCGAAAAAAGGGAGAGCAATCGGACCGACACCGGGAGTCGAACCCGCTACCCTCAGTCACAGCTGTGGACTTAGGCACAGCACCAAGTGCCGGCCCAGGGACAGATGGATAAATTCGCCTTAGGGTGGAAACACATATCACGTGACGCTTTTTAGCAGGGCTCGACCCCCCCCCTCCCCCCCTGTGCCAAAATGTGACGCTTTCGTGACGCTTGGGCCTACCCCCCCCCCCCCCCCCCCCCCCCCCCCAGTGGCGTCACGTGACGCTATTATATACCACAGTGGCACCGTATGTATGGAAATGTGTACAGCAGGGTTCGGACAAGAAGGACCCAAAAAATTTAAAGGACCCAAAATAAAAATAAAGGACCAAAATAAGGCAGTCCATTACCATACATGAGCTGTTTATTGCAGACATTCAGCACGCGCCTATGGTGCTTATCACGCGACGCAAGCAGAAAAATGTGAAACAAGAGATGTTTTTTATCTGCGAGCGAAGCGAGCAGAAGTTTTTCACAAATTTAACTTTATATTTTAGCCAAAACCATAAAATTTGAGTTTCACATCATTTCGAGCATCAAATAAAATTCAAGTACAATCTGAGTATCTCGAGTATTTCGTGTATGTGCGAGCACACTGAATTGCTGATGATGATTAGCTAGGCTTATAGGAATACTAGCTCATATAACCGTGGCTGCATCTATCAAGCTAATGATCAGCTTACATACAATGCAGGCAGGTTCAGGTACCCCACAGAACATCGGGTTATACCCAGGGATACCACGGTACTGGAGGCGGGATTAGCCCAACATAATGGATCAATGGGAGAATTGTAGTCTGCGAGCGGAGCGAGCAGAAAAATTTTGTAATTTGAGCCAAAAAATGTGCTAAAACTTCACCCCAAAAAATGTATAAAGGACCGACATGGAAATAAAGGACTTTTAAAGGACTTAAAGTACCTAAGGTGAAAAAAAGGACCTCTAAAGGACTTAAAGGATTTAAAGGACCTGTCCGAACCCTGGTGTACAGTACAGTACCATATATTTATCCGTAATCCAGCAATAAGGCAATCAATGTCTGGGAGTGTGTAGGCTATTATGCAGCATGAAACAATAAAATACCTACCATCACCAATTAGACAGGTATAACAAGCAATGGTAATTATGTACATATGTAGGTATATGTGCAATGGCAGGTAAGTATGTATGTAGGTATATGTACTGTAGTACAAAATCGGCGTCACGTGACGTTTGGCCGTACCCCCCCCCCCCCCCCCCCCCCCCACTAAACGTGACGCTTTCGTGACGTTTGGCCGACCCCCCCCCTCCCCCCTGGGGGCGTCACGTGATATATGCATGGGCCCTTACATAACCTAGAGCTAATTAACGCGTACTACTGGCCTCGGACGCTATTGCTATACGCACGTTGTACGTTACACTATAAAGTATTCTTTTCAGTTTTGGCTGGCCAAGGGACAAGCTTCAATCGACATCTTTCCATTATCTGCTGAGAAATCTGCAACGTTAGGGATCTTATGGATGAGAAGAAATTGGTCTACTGTTACAACCCTGGCTGCCAGACCAAAGAATTTGACCCGGATGGGAATAAGGAAGGTATGTATGTACAGCTACAGCTAATGTTTCAAGTAGCTGTAGATAGGGTACTATGGGGTAAACTCGGCAATGGGAAAATTCGGCCACCTAAGTTGCATGGATGCATGCATATCTCAGCAACCAATGGACCGAGTGGCCGGATTTTCCCATGGCCGGATTTACCCCCGTAGTACCCTAACATGGACTCAATCGAGCCTGGGATTTTTTTCCAGATTCCTGTCTATTTCACCCAGCGCCACCGTACTTTCATGACGCCTATAAGGAATGGCCGTGTTGCAAGAAACGAGTGACTGATTTCACCGAATTCTTGAATATCAAAGTACGTTTGCGAGTGTTTATGTGCATACATACATTGTACACATGTATACACAATGCCAGCTACTGTAATGATTTCTTATGAAATTGCTTTTTTCTTTGCAGGGCTGCACAAAAGGCTTTCACAACCCCGTGAAACCTGTTGCGAAAGGGTCAGAAACGAACGACACTGATAAAGCTGAGGTACTGAATGTATGAGGGGGGAATTGGAAATTACCGGTGTTGAATATCCCCACGGACATGAATCCCCTGTATATCCCTCAATGTATGTCCCCGTATTGTAGGATTGCTATCAGACCAATTTTTGACGCTATTCACTACTTGCGTTGAGAATTATGGGTGGTCGCGAGCTGACCCTCTCAGTGCAATTTTTGATCGGTGATCTCGCCAGCAAAAGAGCGCACTGAAATGAATATCGGTGCAAATCAGAGGGTCAGCTCAGTCGCGACCACCCAGAACTTTCAGCGCAACTAGTGACTATTACTTTGCTTTAACCGATACTGAATATGCCTGCCTACTCCATTCATTTATGCGCATGCATGCGCATGGAAAAAGGAGCTCCAGTACCTAAGATGCGCATTTATGAGGAACTGTGCGCATAAAAGTCGACCGCCACTTCAAAAATGCGCATGCATGCGCACCTACGTACTGGAGCTCTTTTTTTCGTGCGCATGCATGCGCATAAATGAATGGAGTAGGCAGGCATATTCAGTATTGGTTAACGCATACCGCGACAAGCTGTCACTGTTATCAGAAAGTCGCCCAACTGTTCTCGAATAGTTCATTTGTTGACAAATGGGAAATGTCGGTTTGTTGTCATTTCGTCACAAACCGACAACAAGCTGACAGCAAACGGACAATCCCCATATATTTGTAGTAAACAAACGGACAACAAACCGACAACAGTTGGGCGACTTGTTGCCAACAATGACGCCTTGGTGCGGTATGTGTTAATACGTGTTCTTTTTTCAGATCATCCAATCAGAGCCACTTCAACAACATCGCAAGCCCCCTGTTTGCGCAGAACGGGTGAGCGTTAACGATCCCCTGCTGCCCTTGCGAGTGAAAATCTCTCCCACCCTTACTGCGGCATTGGAAAAGAGAGCAGCTGAAGCTAATTCAAGGCTCGAGGAAAGTGGTGCAGGGAAACCTGGAGGACTCAAAAGCAGTAGTAGCATTGCTGTGACACCGGGGACTGCTTGTCAAAATAGCGGCTGTAAAGAGGTGAATTACGATTCTATTCACTGGTGCACTTCAGACGTGAACTCCGAATTCGGAGCCCTGACTATGCTTCAACATGTAAAATCTCCGAGTTAGCACCGAACTCGCTCCGTTTTTCCAAACGTGCTTGTGAACAAACGAGTTTGTAATTCGAAGACGCGTGAGTAATTGACGATCATTTCGGTTCAAAACGAAGTTTTTCATGGTGCTCCCGGATTACGACCAACCGAAACGTCGAAGTCACGAGTTCGCCTAGGCTGCTTCCACAACAAAGTAACGATGAATTCGTCGTTTCTGGGTAAACTGGTGACTTTGATGTTTCAGCTGGTCGTGACTAGAAGCCACCTAGCTTGCCATGCATATGCATGCAACCGGTTGTATTCCATTATACCAACCTGCCCTATGTTTCACCTGCAGGTGTACGTGGATGAGTCATCTTTGGTCGACGAGTCATGCGTCTATCATCCTGGCGTCCCGATATTTCACGAGGGTATGAAATACTGGTCGTGTTGCTCCAAGAAAACGACGGAGTTCGACACTTTTCTTGAACAGGCTGGCTGTAGGAGAGGAAAGCACGCTTGGACCAAAGAGGTACATGTACCTAAGTCGTAGAGGGATAGAGAGTATTTTCGCTACACAAGCAGCGAGAAAACTCCCTGGAAATTCCCCGTTGGAGTTTAGTTTAGTCACCGAGTAGGGGTGAATCTGTGCGTGCAGTAAAAATACAGACTTGACTTTTTCACCTATCCCCTACATTTTTGTCAAGAAAGCAACCCACCCAACGTGTATACTTTTTGACTAAAGCTTGTTTTCGAATCGAGAAGGAAAATTTGCCAGATGAGCCAGCAGGGAATCGAACCCTGGAGCTCTCGCGTCCGCACGCAATTTTCTCCTTTAGAACCCTGCTTTGCTTTCCAGTGTGTTGATTACGATTTGATAGTCGACAATGCCGCGATTTCCATCCAACCGTTGTTTTAATTTGTTTCTTCAGGCGGCGGGCAAGACGTTGGCGAAGTGTCGTTACGATTGGCACCAGACGGGAAGTCACGTGGAGGTTGTAATCTACGCCAAGAACAGTCTCCCGTCTGCCTCCTGCTTTCTGGCCAACCGCACCAATTTGCAGGCGAAACTGGCCTTCGATTTCGGAGCTGCGCAATTCAAACTGACCCTGGAGCTGTGGGGGGTAAGCAGCGAGCGCCAACCTGCTAACTTGATGTTTCATGCTTGAACTTATTTTGTGGCTGTGAAGTGATGGTGATAGACATAGTGCGGGTAATTCGGGCCACCCCAACGAACAGTATTTCCAGTTGTGACAGGATAAATTTGGTGACCGTGTTATCAACATTTCTGTTGCCTCTGGTGGGGTGGGGATTTCCTCTCACCCATGCTAATTGAGTAAAGGTAGAGCTGGCCAGATTTACCCGGCAACAGGGTTAGAGAAGCACAAATGTTGGGGTTAGGGTATAATTTGTCCGTCACATATGGGGTAATTAAGAGGTAAAGGCAATGTTTGTTTGGACAGAATTGCCCTGTTCCCAAATTATTAGAGATGGGCCGAGACTCTCGGTCTCGGTCTCGGTCTCGGAAATCTCGGTCATTTTTGGCGATCTCGGTCTCGGTCTCGGTCTCGACTTTAGAATTTTCAAATTCTCGGTCTCGGTCTCGGTCTCGCAACTTTTAGGGCCTATTTTAGGCGAGACCGAGACTAGATTGAAATCTTGATTTCTCAAGCAATTTCATCCATTTTCGCTAAGATTTCAACTGCCTATCATGCAAAAATTTCTCCTGCGGAGCGATTTTAGCCATGTAATGTAGCAAATAGAAGTCAACCACTGTTTTTGCCAATATTATTTTTATCGAAAACGACCATCGGAAAAAAATGGAAACGAAATGCCATAGTTTTAATACCAATACTTAGTCTCGGTCTCGATCTCGGTCTCGGTCTCGGCAAAATTCCCTAATCTCGGTCTCGGTCTCGGAAAAAATTCTAAGTCTCGGTCTCGGTCTCGTTTTCAGCAACAATCCAGTCTCGGCCCATCTCTACAAATTATCCCACCGCTACCTTATGTGCACTGGATGAATCGTTGCATTGATTTCAGAGTGTGCTTGTGGAAGAAAGCTCCGTTTCCATTACTCCCAACAAAGTGGAGATAAAATTGAAGAAAGCGGATCCCGTAGCTTGGCAAAAATTGGAGCATGTGACAGCGCAAAGTCAGTGATATATAACCGATTTGAGAGAAAGCGAATGTCGTTGATAATAATCAAGAACAAATAAACCTTTACGTATTGAATGGAGACACCAGTTTGTTCTTCTCCTCCGCCTAAAGGTTTATCTGTTCTTTATAAAGTCGATTCAATCAACCTATTTGTGTGGTGGTACTGTCATGTAGGAACTGATAAATTCAAGAATCCATGATGTGTGCGGTGCGTTTTGATCCGTGATCCAATGATAAATCTGTTTCTGCCATCAGCAACTCTCTTACGTACTAACTAACCAACGAACGTACTAAACCGCGAATCTTCAACAATGCAACCAATAATAACGCAAGTCTCAACAACTAACGGCCTAAACAGTAAACTCTTACTCCGTTCATCACATATGTATCCCCATCAATTGTCATCCCCCGTTGATTTCTTGGACTTTTTCTTCTTCTTCTTCTTGGACTCACCTGCAATGCAAAACAGCGCATCAATGATCCTAACGCACTAGGCCTATAGGTTTCAATTTGTGAGATCCATATTCGTAGCCATTACCAAAAATACATAATCGTGTAAAAGGAAGAATGGTATTGCGTGAGGCATTCTCCTGTGTTCGCCTCTATTTTTCTGTTGTTGAAAATTTTCGCCTATCTTCCGGTTTCGTAAAACCCGGAAAATTGGTTCCACAAATCCCCAAAAATAGAGGGAATCGCTAGTCGAAAGTTAGGCGATTTCAAAAGGCAGAGGCGAAACGGGACAAAATGCCTCCTCGTTTCTCTCCTATCCTCCGGAGGCCATTCTTCCCTTTACACATTTTTATGCATTCTTGTGATTACCTTCTTCATCTCCTCCCGTCGCGTTCAATGCCCCAACCCCCTCTCCTTCCTGCGTCGGTCCGTTAACTCCCTCCTCATCCTCCTCCTCTCTCGGTTCCTGTTTCACGGCATCTTTCTTCTTCCTTTTCTTTGCCGGTTTCTCTGCCGACCCTGACGCTTCCTCTTCCTGTTTAACTTTTTTCTCCTCCGCCTCCTCCACCGCTTCCAACTTCCTTTTCTTGCTCGCTTTGGGCAGAGTCGAATCTGCAGACGCGTCGTAGGGTAGAATGTCGCTAAAAACAGAAAAGATAGAATGGCAAGTCGTGGGAGAGTCGAACCGGGATGCAAAGTTCCGAACCATACATGGATTCGCTCAGACCGGGGTGAGTGAGTGAGTATGTATGTATGTATACTGAGTGAGTGAGTGAGTGAGTGAGTGTGAGTGAGTGAGTGAGTGAGTGAGTGAGTGAGTGAGTGAGTGAGTGAGTGAGTGAGTGAGTGAGCATGTATGTATGAATTAGAGGTGGGTCGATATCATCATTTTGGAAAAACGATATTCGATACGATATCGATACCACTAAAAAAATTCGATACGATATTCGATACGATATTTGGAAAAAAGTATCGTTTTTTCGATATTCGATATCGATATTCGATATTTTTTGGACAATTTTTTTATATTCGATATTTTGCTGTTGCAGCTCAAATTGCTGCACACTTGAACATATTTACATAGTGTTCGTGTTTCAGTATGTACTGTACATGTACATGCACTGTAGATATACAGGGTGCCCCATGTAAATCTCCCTAACGATCCAGCCTTATAACTTCCGTATTACAGTAGATATCAAGCTGAAATTTTGTCCCCAGAAACCCAAGGATATGCCATACTTTGTGGCAAAATTTGAGCCAGATAGCTCCAGTAGGGATGGAAATACGAGCTTGCAAAGTTGCGACCACGTTTTTCAACATTTTGAAATCAGTGGTGCCACTATTGACCTCGACAGCCCCTTGAAGGCAGGTTTGAGCTGCATATCGTATGTACTTTTCATTCCTGTGTGTTCTGGACTCTGATGATGTTCAGCCATTGTTGTTTCCGCCATATTTGCTGCTGGATGAGCTGCTTGACCATGCTGAGCAGAAGATTTTCATCTCAAAACCACGCTCAGTGAGGAAAATGATAAAAATAGGGTCCAAAATGTTCAAGCCTGTAATTTCGTTCGCTGTGGGCATATCTGGCTCAAATTTTGCCACAAAGTATGGCATTTTCTTGGGTTTCTGGGGACAAAATTTCAGCTTGATATCTCATGTCATACGGAAGTTATAAGGCTGGATCGTTAGGGAGATTTACGTGGGACACCCTGTAGTAGCACAGCAGTAAGTACATAGTACATTAGGCAGACTCAAAAGCCAAGTATACACGCCGTTTGCATGAATGTATGTACTATGTAGTGTATGTACATACGTACTGTACATTCATATGTATGGTATGTGCATGTGCCCAGCATTAGGCTTCATTCAGGCATTCGATTCCCTGCAACTGCATGTGTTGGTGGTTGAATTTCTCCACTTAGGTCCATTTGATCATTCCTCATGACACCCAAAGAGCAGTACAAATTACCCCCAGTACAGAAGTAGGGATAGAGCTACATGAAAGTGTGGTGGTGACCCAATTTTGAGATTCGAATTGGGCTCCAATAACGCATCAGACATTAGCAGACACTACTTCTGTCACTAGGACAGCGAATTTTTGTTCTCCTGGAAATGGAATTGTGGCACCAAAACAGGGGAAAAATAACAAATTGGTCAACATTTTTGGTGGGGGTGAGTGTAAAAAAATCGATTCGATATTTTGCAAAATATCGAATCGATACGATATTCGATATTTTTCAAATTGCAAATATCGATTCGATACGATAATCGATATTGCCCAAAAATCCGATATTTTTCGATATTCGATACGATATTCGATATTATCGACCCATCTCTAGTATGAATGTATGCTTGTATGTATGTATGGGTACCTTGGGCACATTGGGTACCTTGGACCCAGGGGTCCAAGGTGCGAAAGGAGTCCATGGGGTCCAAAGGTGTCCAAGGTGCCCTAGCCTAGGGGGTCCAAGGGGTCCAAAGGTGTCATGGTTACCAAGGGGTCCAAGTGGTCCTTGGGCACCTTGGGCACAGTGACACAGGGGAGAGAGAAGATAGGGAGCAACTGCTCCAGAGAAAGCAAAAGACAAAGACTGGTGGACATAGAGAGAAAGAGAGAAGAGAGGGAGCAACTGCTCAAGAAAAAGCAAAAGTCAAAGACTGGCAGGAAAAAATTACATAATGTTACAATGCACATTTCAGGGTAGGGGAGAGAGAAGAGAGGGAGCGACTGCTCAAGAGAAAGCAAAAGACAAAGACTGGCAGGAAATTACATAAGTTATCAATAATAGGATATATAACCTATATAACTCCTGTATTTGTTAGTATAGTACAAATTATATTTCTGGGACCCATGCATTATTTATCTCAGGATCTAGCCAACGTAGCTCAAAGCGGTTAAAAATCTCTCGATAACTTTAGCTCGCCTGGAAAACAAAAAAACCGCATGCGTCTACGTGCCCTCTGTGTTGAGAAATCGCCGATTTCCTTAAGTACTAAAAATGTACTAAAAAGGTACACTTTTTTCGATTATTCAGCATAAATGAACAAGCCGCAAAAATTTTTTCATTAAAAGTAGCCTATCCTATGTAAAATTTGGGGTAGATTTCAAAAACAGTATCGGTGTTTTAAAAAAATTTAACCCCTAGTATATAATTTTGCAAAATTTGTATATTTTTGACAATTTTTGGGTAGGGGTTAAATTTTTTGAAACACCAATACTATTTTTGAAATCTGCATCAAATTCTACATAGGATAGGCTACTTTTAATGAAAAAGTGTTTGCGGCTTGTTCAGTTATGTTGAATAATCGAAAAAAAGTGTACATTTTTAGTACTTAAGGAATTTGGCGATTTCTCGACACAGAGGGCACGTAGACGCATGCGGTTTTTTTTATTTTCCAGGCGAGCTAAAGTTATCGAGAGATTTTTAACCGCTTTGAGCTACGTTGGCTAGATCCTGAGATAAATAATGCATGGGTCCCAGAAATATAATTTGTACTATAGATGGGCCTCGTAGTGAAAAGAAACGAGGGGGCATTGGCCCCTATTTGTTGGGTTCTATGAAACCTTTATAAAGGGGTTTAAAAAACCGCCTCCCCTCTCTTCTTTTTCGTCTGACCGGTCTGAGCGAGCGAATCCATGTATGGTTCGGAACTTTGCAACCGGGATTGGCGGTGGTGGAGACGAAAAGGAAAAGTGCACTGAGCCACGAAGACAATATAAGTGTGGTACACTGTGTTGACTTACATTGTGTTGACGTACGTCCGAAAAAGCATGGACAGCCACGAACATTTTTCGGACGTCATTTTCAGACGTACATTAGGTGTAGATACGCACATACTTATTTATTACGTACCTTTTGAACGAGTACGTTTCCATTTTCGCCCGTGCTTTCCCTGTCCCGCTGATTCGACTCAACTAGAAAAAGAAAATACAGTAAACATAAAACACTTCAACATACAATATCATCGAGCAAGCAAAATACCGATTCATGCAGGTCTGATTATTGTTTATCCAAAATTCAGTCGTATCATACCGCATGGCAAATGACCAAACGGCGCAAAACCTAGGGTACTGTGGGGGTAAATCTGGCCATGGGAAAATCCGGCCGCCTAAAGTTGTTTCAGGGCTGCATACCTATCTCAGCAACCAACGGACCGATTTCAGACAAATATTATATCAATCGATTCCTTCAATTCTCCTCTTTCAAATGAGCTATTTGTTTCATCACTTGGTCAAACAGTAAGCACAAACAAAGGAGTTTCGGTGGCCGGGTTTACCTCATTTCTAAGTTTACCCCACAGTACCTTATTTATTCTTCTTCCTTACCCCCTGTTCTTGTAAGTTCTTGATTCTCGTCTCCAGATAGGCGCGGTGTTCGATGCCCAAATCTACCTTGTTGTCCTCCCCAAGTGCATCTACGCGACAGCACAACGAAGCTTTGGCCGCTAAGGCTCTTGAAATCTGAAACAAAAACACAACAAAAGAAGATGTGATGGTTGAAATACGAATCCCACATTGGCTGTTTCTTTTTTCAACCAATCACAAAATCGCCCAAGGTACGTGCTTCATCATATCATACCTTTCCCTTGATTCGTCCCTGATTCTGACTGACCAGCTGCGCGTGGTAGATCAAGCCGTACTTGGGCGTATCTTTCTTAGTTTTCAGCGCGCGAAATAGCGCCTTTTCTGCACCCAGTATTTGCACAGTCGAGGCCGGATATTTGGCCAGATTCATCAGAGATCCTGGAATATCAGAAAACCGCGTTCTGCCCTTGTATTTTTCGAAACAAATACCGCTTAACACACACCGCGACAAGCCGTCATTGTGTTGACAACAAGGCGCTCAGCTGTTGTCGGTTTTTTTGATGAACAACAGAATAACAGATGGGTATTATTGTCGCTGTCGATATGCGTGAAAAATACCCCAATACTGTGTTGAGCAGTTGCTGACCACCCAAAAGTCTTAGCGCAACTGGTCAATAGTAATCTTTCTTACCCGCATGAGAAATGAGGCGCGCTCCCACCAATTCGCCCACAATTGCCGTCAAATTAGGAGCCAGTGCCATCATACGATTCTTGAGGTATTCGTACAGCTGCGTCCTATACTCTCCGATTTCCAACACCTTCAAACGAACACGAAAAGTTGACAAGAAAGCTCCTCTGTAACAGCAATGTCATTGGGACGGGAGTTTCCAATTATTAGGTGTATTGGAATGCTGCATACCGAATGATTATTATTGATTCGACCTTACCTGATCACACAGCTGTGTAATGTTCGCAATATCGAGGACGCTGATTTCCGTGCCCATGCTGATCTCTGCTGCCTCCTTCACTCGTTGCTCCAGATCTTCAGGAAGCATGTCAGACATATCGGTCTTCACTGCGTTTTGTCTCATTCCTTGAAAAAATGGAAGAAAAAACAAATAACCTCAAAATTGGTTTTGATTTTACCAAACATCAATAATTGCATAAATGGGAACTGAGTGGCTTGTGCAGTGCAAATGAAACAGGCTATTCCTGGTAGATATTTCGCCTCAATTAGTTGGGTTGCATCCAAACAAATAGGCTGCTAGAATAATACCTCCTTGTCCTTAATAATTGGAGGCGAATGTTCTTTCGAGTAATAGGCTTTCCATTTTCACGATCAACTATTCTTCCCACAAAGACGTATATGGATTCTTGATTTTTTAGTTTTCACCTTACCCATGCGTTTCACAAGCTTCGCAAAGGCGACGTGGTCCTGCACAGTTTTGCCCAGTTCCGGAAAATGCCAGCCGTACCATTCGCGCAGACGCATGCAGTAATTGTTCAACTCCTTGTCCAAGTCATCCAGCAATGCTGTAAAAATACAAGTACGCTCATTCACAGACGTTTGGACTGTCACCTCGATGGCTCAGTGGTCTGAAGCGCCCTCCATGACGGAGTTCGGTTCCGACTTCAGCCCACTTTGGGAATCTTCAAAAAAATTTGGCATCTCGCATCTGTAGCTTAGCGAAAGAAGGGGTGCGGGCCTGCTCCATCTCGGGTTCGATTCCCGCCCATCCCCCAAACCCAATTTGGTATTTCGCTATTGAAGCCTAGTGGTAGGGGGGCGCTAGCGCCTTTCCCATCGGGTTCGATTCCCAGCCATCACCAAAATCATCTTAGCATTCCGCATCCGCAGCTTAGTGGTGGAACGCGAGCATGCCTCTCCCATTGGGTTCGATTCCCGCCCATCCCCCAAGTCAATATTTGGCAGTCCGCAAGCGTAGCTTAGTGGTAGAAGGCGCGCTTGTCGCGCCATCGGGTTCGATTCCCACCGACCCCATCCCTCAAGCCGTTGTTTGTACACTTACAAACTGCCTGGACGATCATCGTATCGATCTTTTCCGGATTGAATTTCAGCTTGTATCTGGTTAAACTGTGCGCTAGACTCAGGGACATGGCTGCCTGTTCCTTGTGTGAAATATCGGCCAACAAACTGTCCAGCTGTAACCTGATACCCCTCATCAGCTCCTGTATGGCAGAATTGTGAACACAGTTGATATCCGTTTTCTCCTAAAAATAGACGAGCACCGCAGTACCAAGAGTACAATAATAAGAAATA